>ML802770.1:126321-146002 GCA_009831015.1 Picea engelmannii
TGGGAACTGCATGTGTTCCACCCGCACGCCTTCCTCCCACCACTTGGGAAATCACGTGTCTTTCCAAAAGGACTTAGGATAAAACCATATGATGCACATATCTTTTTGAAACAATAATAAAATATTATTTCCAGGTTTAATCCCCTAGGCTCATCTCTCATCCCCTTTCCCACCTTCCAGTCCCTAGTTCCTTGCCCACTCTGTGGACGCTCAGTCCCCCGTCACTCATTCATCATGGTCGGTCTGCACCTGGCGGTGTTTATATTTTATTGATGTGCTGCATATATATACAGATACAAAATCCAGGCCCTTGGCCTTCAATCCTTAGGCTCTCTGGCCTAATCAAACACATAAGCCTACTGGCTTATACCAAACTCAGCTCACCAGCCTATAGCACATATTTACAATCTCTTTCAATTCATGGTTTACATCGGGGCTCGTCCTTGGGGACACTACAGTTTGGGTCGATGCCACCAAGGATACCACCAGACAGTGGATTTGAGCACACAATCGAATTGGAGGCAGGGGCTATAGGGCTGATCACCGCACCCTATAGGCACCCCAAGAAATTCAAGGACGAGATTGAGAAAGCAATCAAAGAATTGCTTGCAATGGGGCACATCAGGCCTAGCATGATTCCTTTTGCATCTTCAGTCGTATTGGTATTGAATAAGGATGGAACGTTGTGGATGTGCATCGATTACAGAGCGTTCAAAGAGAAAACGATCAAGAATAGGTACCCCATTCCGCGCATAGATGAGTTGATGGACGAGTTGCATCTTCACCAAGATTGATCTGCGATCGGGATATCATCAGATTAGCATTAGGGAGAAGGATATTGAGAAGACAACATTCATATGCCATTTCAGACACTTTGAGTTCTTGGTCATGACTTTTGGATTAACCAACACACTAGCCATTTTCCAGTCTTGCATGAACCACATCTTCAAAGGGCAGTTGAGGAAATACCTTCTGGTATTCTTTGATGATATATTGATCTACAACAGGACATGGGATGAGCATCTGGCACATTTTGAGGAGGTCTTGGACATTATGCAAGCAAGCACAGACATTATATTCCAAGGAGTCCAAATGTGAGTTTGGCATGAGAGAAGTATTGTACTTGGGGCATATCATCAATGATAAGGGAGTACAGTTTCATCAGGAGAAAACCAGAGCCATTTCGGATTGGCCAACACACAAGAACCTCACGGAGCTGAGACGATTCTTTGGATTATGTAGTTACTATAGGGGGTTCATTAGAGGCTTTTCATAGTTGGGAGCACCACTCACAGATTTGACCAAGAAGGGTGCCTTTCAGTAGACAAAAGAGGCACAACAAACATTTGATAAAATGAAGGAGGTTATGAATACATGCTCTGTTCTATCCCTTCTTGATTTCTCACAGCCCTTCATCTTAGAGTGTGATGCATCAAGAGTGGGGATTAGAGAAGTTATGATGCAGGGATGCCACCTCATTATGTTTGAGAGCAGGAAGCTCAACGAGTTGGAGAGACTCTATCCTATTTACGACAAGTAAATGCTAGCAATCATGCATGCCTTAACCAAATTCAGGCAGTATCTGGTAGGCAACAGATTTGTAGTGAAGACTAATCACAACAGTCTCAAGTATTTCCTGGATTAGAAAGACCTCAGTGCGAGACAACAGAAGTGGGTCTCAAAGATCCAAACCTTTGACATTAACGTTGATTATTTCAAGGGAAAGAATAATTTCATAGCAGATGCCTTCTCTAGAAGGCCACCAGGGTGTTCGATGATGGACGTTTGCACAGACTGGAAAGCTCATTTGTTGGTAGAGTACTCCAAAAAAAAAAAATGTTTGTGAGGTGATGGATGGACAGGTGGTTGATGATAGGTATCAGGTCTTAGATGACATCATTTTCTACAAGGACCGGATCTACTTAGTTCCAAAATCTACCCTAGAGGGGAAAATTTTGAAGATGTGTCATGATTCGCCTACAACAGGGCATTAGGGGTACTTTAAAACATATAGGTTGATCAGGGAGAGATTCTCATGGAAGGGTCTCAAGGATGATGAACTGAAACACATTCGGGAGTGCACGACTTTTCAATGGAACAAGTTTGAGAAGACACACCCCGCAGGGTTGCTTCAGCCTCTACCCATTCCAAAGAAAAAATGGGAGAGCATTTCTATGGATTTCATTACAGGCCTTCCTCGAGTGTAGGGAAAGGACTGTGTATTTGTGGTGGTCGATAGGTTGACCAAATTTGCACATTTATTTTCCATACCTAGGGACTACAAGACCATACAGGTAGCAGAGTTGTTTTTCAGAGAGATGTTTTGGTTGCAAGGTTTACCCAGGAAGATATTCAGTGATAGAGATGGGTGTTTCATCAACTCATTTTGGTAGGCATAGAGCTAGCTACAAGTACCAACTACGACCCACAAACATATGGACAAACAGAGATCGTCAACAAATGGGTGAAGGGGTATCTAAGGAACTATGTGGGAGGGAAGCAGTGCACATGGGTGTGATGGTTGCACATGGATGAGTATTTCTACAACACGACTTACCATATGTCTATCAGCATGTCACCATTTAGAGCATTCTATGAATACGATGCACCTTCTTTTGTGGAGACCATTTTTGGGGATAGTAGGGTCCCGGGGGCCAAAGACTGGGTGGAGGAGAGTCATGGGATTACGTAGGAAGTGAGGGAAAAATTGCAAACAACTCATAACCAACAAAATATCTATGCAGACAGGTAAAGATTTGAGCGCAGTGTCGAGTTAGGGGATTTGATTTTTCTATGATTACAGCCATACAAACAGTCCTCCTTGAAGAGCAGTAGAGCAGAGAAACTGAAGCCAAAATTTTATGGGCCTTACAAATTCATCAGGAGGGTAGGTGAGGTGGCATACTAGCGAGAGCTACCGAAGGGTAACAAGATTCACAACATCTTTCATGTTTCTTGCCTTGAAAAGGCAGTGGGACAGCAGGTCATCATTTCAGAGGAGTTGTCACCCTTGGATGAGGAGGGCCATTTGGAGCTAGTGTCGGAGAAGGTTCTCGAGTGGAAAGAGTGCAAGTTGAGGAGTAGGATAATCGGGGAGTGCTTGGTTAGATGGAGGGGTCTGTTAGTGGAAGATGCCACATGGGAGGGAGAGCATATTTTGCAGCACCCAGGATTGATGTTGGTTGAGGACAAACAATCTCGGGAAGAGAGGACTGTGATGTCATGTTCCCAAGAGTAGGCCAGCAGGGAGTGACTTAGTAGTCTATTTGTTTCTATAGACTATAGTCAGGAACAAACAGGGAACAAGAGGATAAATAAGGGTGATTTTGTGGCTAAACGATGAATTAAGCCAAAAATCATAGGAAACGTCACTTAAGCCTAAGTCAACGGAGAAATAGAATGAAAAGGTATTAAAGGGGGACTTAATTAATTAATTACTCACCTTAGGAGGAAAATCGCCTAGCTTAAGTGATGTCAATGGTGAATTAGATCAAGAAGAGTATAAAGGGAGGAATTCGACTTAATTCCTCATTATGTTATGATTTGATGTTGAGATATTTGCAAAGGAAGAGGAAATCGACCCCCTTGTTGTTTTGTGGATTTCTAGACGAAACCACCACCATTGATCATTTTCGGTGTTGAGAGACACACCCTAGCCTATCGGAGATACCATCCAGGTATTTCACTATGCATTACAGGTATCCAGTTAGTGATTGCGCAGCTCAGCCAGTGAGGGTAGAAGGGTTAGAGAGAGGGTTTGTGTGGCCGCTTGAGACAGTTTTGTATTTTGTCGATTCCTTCTTACCCATTAGAGAGCTAGCCAAGATGCACCTATTGAGCCACCTGTCATCAATTTCTAATAATGGAATCTCCCAGAAAGCATAAAACAAACATTTAGGGTGCAACTCTTGAAGAAGTACATTTGGGGTTCCAGGGGGTATTTCGAAGTAGATATAAGGAAATCCTTTTGACCCACTACAGAGGAGGCCATGATGATCGTTTCAATTCATACATCATCAAATTTTATCAATGGGATCACTAGGGCACACTCCCATAGCCCAGGAAGTGTGCAAACCCCCAAGGGTGACATCTGGAGCTTCAGAGGTTGGATCATCAGTCTGACAGACATTAGGATCATCCTAAAGGCCAGAGTGCTTCTTTTGAGTCAATTTCTAGTCCATTCTAATGGGTGTCTCCATCAGGGCGAGTTTTCCAGATTCTGCAGCAGTTACCGTGAGCTTCCAGACTACTTTTTGTCGATCTATCCGTGCATGCACATACCAGCCTTCATTCTTTTGATCACGGGTATTTCTTGTTATTTTATTTGTATTCCAGTGATGATCCATGATATCTAACTGATGATTAGTATATCTGCTTCCAGCTTATTATTATATTTCCTGTTTTTTCCTCATTATATATATCAATGAGTTTTGTTATCCTTTCTTTCGCATGCATTATCTTCGTACTGCTAAAACACTTAATGAATGAAACACACATGCAAAAATCACCAAGCATGTTCACACATTAACTCAAACTCATCTGGAAACCCCCATAGTATCAGACTTCAGTGACAAAACCATAGTTCAACAGTAGATATCCAGATCAGCTGGATCAAGGATATTTCAACATCAAAACCTAATAGAGCAACATTTTTAAGCTTCGTGAGATGGTGAAACCTTGTTTAGGCATGGACCAAGTGACCACATTTTCCATTCACTCTTGAGGCATGGTTTCATAAATTAGACCCCTTAATCGAAATGATGCATTGCGTCTTACTGGGTGAAACCCTAGTTCTCAAATTCGATGAATAAAGAAACCTCTGAGGCATGGGACCCGTGAGTGAGGGGTGCCCTAGATGAAATTGTATGCCATGAATCCAATGGAGTTGACGGTTCCTCAATATGAATCGCAACTTTCATTTTATGCCCAGTTGCAAGTTGCATCCCAAAGCATTTCGGGGACTCTTGGCCAATTCCTTCACGGTGCATAAAAATCTAACAAACCAACTTTTTTTTATTTTCGTAAGATGCTGCAAGATTTATTAGGCGTGGAATAGGTGACCAAATTTTCCATCCACTCCCGAGGGAATATTTCATAAATTGGACCCCTTAATCAAAGTGTTGCTTTGCTTCTTACTCGACAAAACCCTAGTTCTCGAAATCAATGAATAAAGCAACTTTCGAAGCCAGGAGTGAGGGGTGATCTAACTGAAATTATTTGCTAGGAACCCAATGGAGTCGATGATTCCTCAATATGAGTCACAGTTTTCATTTTATTCCCAGTTGCATCCCAAGCCATTTTGGGGACTCTTAGCCATACCTCCTTGGGGGATAAAAACCTAACGAAGAAACATTTTTGAGTTACATAAGATATGACAAGTTTGTTTAGGAATGGTCTAAGATACCACTTTTTCCATCCTCTCCCAAGGCATGGTTTCATAAATTGGACCCCTTAATCCAAATGTTGCATTTCTTATAACTAAGAAAAACCATGGTTCTTGAAATCGTTGAGTAAAGCAACTTCCAAGGCATGGCATCAGAGATTTAGGGTTGTTCTAGCTAAAATAATATGTGAAGAATCCAACGGAATTGATGGTTCCTCAATCCAAGTCTCGGTTTATGAACAGTTCCAAGACGCATCCCAAACCATTTCAGAGACTCTTGGCCAATATCTCCTTGGGGAATAAAAACCTAACGGAGCAACATTTTTTAGTTTCATGATATGCTACAAGCTTGTTTAGGCATGGACTAGGTGACCACATTGTCCATCCACTTATGAGGCATGGTTTCATAAAATGGACCCCTTAATCCAAATGTTCCATTGCTTCTTACTAGGCGATACCTTAATTCTCGAAATCGATGAATAAAGAAACCTCTGGGGAATGGGGCCCATGAGTGAGGGGTGCTCTAGCTGAAATCACATGCCGGGAAACAAACAGAGTCGACGGTTCCGCAATAGAGTCTTGGTTTTCATCTTATGCCTAGTTGCAAGTCGCATCCCAAACAATTGTGGGGAATCTTGGCCAATTCCTCCTTGGAGCATAAAAACCTAATGGAGCAGCATTTTTTAGTTTTGTGCAATGCTGCAAGATTGTCTAGGCATGGACTAGGTGATGACATTGTTCATCCACTCCCGAGGCACAGTTTCATAAATTGGACCCCTTAATCGAAATGTTTCATTGTTTCTTACTGAAACCCTATTTATCGAAATCAATGAATAGAGCAACCTCTAAGGCATGGGACCCGGTAGTGAGGGGAGCTCTATCTAAAATTGTATGTCAGGAATCTAATCGAGTCAATGGTTCCTCAATCCAAGTCTCGGTTTTGGTTTTATGCGCAATTGCAAGACACATCCCAAACAATTTTGAGGACTCTTGGTCAATTCCTCCTTGGGGCATAAAAACCTAATAGAGCAACATTTTTGAGATCCGTGAGATGTTGCAAGCTTGTTTATGCATGAACTAGGTGACCAAAATATCCATCCGCTCCCAAGGCACGGTTTCATAAATTGGACCCCTTGATTGAAATGTTGCATTGATTCTTACTGGGTGAAACCCTAATTCTTGAAATCGATGAATAAAGCAACCTTTTAGGCAGGGACCTGGGAGTGAGTGGTTCTCTAGCTGAAATGATATGCCAGGAATCCAACGGAGTCGACGGTTCCTTAATCCAAGTCTCAGTTTTCATTTTATGCCCAGTTGCAAGTCACATCCCAAACCATTTCGGGGACTCTTGGCCAATTCCTCCTTAGGTCATATAAACCTAACGAATCATCATTTTTGAGTTTCGTGAGATGTTGCAAGATTGTTTAGGCATGGTATAGGTTACCACATTGTCCATCTTCTCCCGTGGCATGGTTTCATAAATTCAACCCCTTAATCCAAATGTTGCATTGCTTCTAACTGAGAAAAACCATAACCGTTCTCGAAATCAATGAGTAAAGCAACTTTAGAGGCATGGCACCTAGGAGTGAGGGGTGTTCTAGCTAAATTCGTATGTGAAAAATCCAACAAATACAACAGTTTCTCAAACCGAGTCTTGATTTTCATTTTATGCGCAGTTGCAAGCCGCATCCGAAAACATTTCAGGGACACTTGCACAATACCTCCTTGGAGCATAAAAACCTAACGGAGTAGCATTTTTTAGTTATGTGAGATGTTGCAAGCTTGTTTAGTCATGGACTGGGTGACCACATTGTCTGTCTGCTTCCGAGGAACGGTTTCATAAATTGGACCCCTTAATCCTAATGTTGCATTGCTTCTTACTAGGTGAAAATCTAGTCCTCGAAATCAATAAATAAATCAACCTCTGAGGCATGGGACCCGGTAGTGAGGGGTTCTCTAGCTGAAATCATATGCCAAGAAACTAACAGAGTCAATGGTTCTACAATACGTGTCTTTATTTTCCTTTTATGCCCAGTTGTAAGCCGTATCCCAAACCATTTCGAGCACTCTTGGCCAATTCCTCCTCGGGGTATAAAAACCTAACAGAGAAACATTTTTTAGTTCAGTGGGATGTTGCAATCTTGTTTAGGTATGGACTAGGTGACCACATTGTCCATCCACTCCCAAGGAACGATTTCATAAATTGGACCCATTAATCGACATGTTGCATTGCCTCTTGGTGAGCAAAAACCTAGTTCTCAAAATCGATGAATATAGTAACCTATGAGGCATGGGACTCGAGGGTGAGAGGTGCTCTATATCAAATCGTATGCCATGAATCTAACGGAGTTGACGGTTCCTCAATATAAGTCTCGGTTTTTTTTTTATGCCCAGTTACAAGTCGCATCCCAAAGCATTTCAGGGACTCTTGGCCAATTCCTCCTCGGGGCATAAAAACCTAACAGAGCAGCATTTTTGAGTTTTGTGAGATGTTGCAAGATTATTTATGCATGGACTAGGTGGCCACATTTTCCATCCGCTCCCGAGGCACAATTTCATAAATTGGACCCCTTAATCCAAATATTGCATTGCTTCTTATTGAGGAAAACCCTGGTTCTTGAAATTGATGAATAAAACAACTTTTGAAGCATGGGAACTAGGAGTGAGGGGTGTTGTATATGAAATCCTATGTGATGAATCCAACGGAATCAATGGTTTCTCAATCCAAGTCTTGGTTTACATTTTATTCCCAGTTTCAAGTCGCATCCTAAACCATTTCGGGGACTCTTGGCCAATACCTCTTTGGGGGATAAAACCTAATAGAGCAACATTTTTGAGTTTTGTGAGATGTTGGAAGATTGTTTAGCATGGTCTAAGTGACCACTTTGTGCATCCACTCCCGAGGCATAGTTTCATAAATTGGGCCCCTTTATCCAAATTTTGCATTGCTTCTAACTGAGCAAAACCCTAGTTCTCAAAATTGATGAGTAAAGCAACTTTCAAAGCATGGAAGTTGGGAGTGAGGGGTGTTCTAGCTGAAATATTATGTGAAGAATCCAACGGATTCATCGATTCCTCAATATGAATAACAATTTTCATTTTATGCGCAGTTGCAAGCCACATCCCAAACCATTTCAGGGACTCTCTGTCAATACCTCCTTGGGTCATAAAATCCTAATAGAGAAACATTTTTTAGTTACGTAAGATGTTGCAAGCTTATTTAGGCATGGACTAGGTGACCAAATTTTCCATCCGCTCATGAGGTGTGGTTTCATAAATTGGACCCCTTAATCGAAATGTTGCATTGCTTCTTACTCGGTGAAACCTTAGTTCTCGAAATCAATGAATAAAGCAAGCTCTGAGGCATGGGACCCGGAAGTGAGGGGTGATCTAGATGAAATCGTATGTTAGGAAACCAATGGAGTCAACAGTTCCAAAATACAAGTCTTGACTTTAATTTTATGCCCAGTTTCAAGTCACATCGCAAACCATTTTGTGGACTCTTAGCCAATTCCTCCTTGGGGCATAAAAACCTAACGGTGCAACACTTTTGAGTTTTGTGAGATGATGCAAGCTTATTCAGGCATGGACTAGGTGACCACGTTTTCCATCCGCTCCCTAGGTATGATTTCATAAATTGGACCCCTTAATTCAAATGTTGCATTACTTCTTACTGGGAGAAACCCTATTTCTCAAAATCGATTAATAAAACAACCTTCTAGGCATGGGACTCGAGAGTGAGGGGTGGTCTAGCTGAAATCATATGCAAGAAATCCAACAGAGTCAACGGTTCTTTCATTTGAGTCTCATTTTTAGTTTTATATGCATTTCCAATCCGCATCCCAAACCATTGTGGGGACTCTTGTCTAATTCCTCCTTGGGTTATAAAAACCTAATGGAACAATAATTTTGAGTTATGTGAGATGTACCAAGCTTTTCTAGGCATGGACTAGGTGACCACATTGTCCATCTACTCTCGAGGCATGGTTTCATAAATTAGACCCCTTAATCTAAATGTTGCATTGCTTCTTATTTGTCGAAAACCTAGCTCTCCAAATCGATGAATAAAGCAACCTCTGAGGCATGGGACCCAGGATTGAGGATTCTCTAGCTGAAATCGTATTTCAAGAACCCAACGGAGTGGACGGTTCCTCAATTCAAGTCTCATTTTTTGTTTTATGCCCAGTTTCAAGTCACATCCCAAACCATTTCAATGACTCTTGGCCAATTCCTCCTCGGGGCATAAAAAACTAACAGAGTAGTATTTTTGAGTTCTTTTAGATGCTACAAGATTGTTTAGGCATGGGCTAGATGACCATATTATACATCTTCTTCCAAGGCACGATTTCATAAACTGGACCCCTTAATCCAAATGTTGCATTGCTTTTAAAGGAACAAAACCCTAGTTCTTGAAATCAATGAATAAAGCAACCTCTGAGGCATGGGACCCGGGAATGAGGATGCTCTAGCTGAAATCGTATGCCAGGAACCCAACGGAGTTGACGGTTCCTCAATTCGAGTCTCATTTGTTTTTATGCTCAGTTGCAAGTCACATCCCAAACAATTTTAGTGACTCTTCACCAATTCCTCCTCGGGGCATAAAAACCTAACAGAGTATCATTTTTTATTCCTCTAGATGCTACAAGCTTGTTTAGGCATGGGCTAGGTGACCACATTGTACATCCGCTTCCGAGGCACAATTTCATAAACTAGACCCCTTAATCCAAATGTTGTATTGCTTCTAAAGGAGCCAAACCCTAGTTCTTGAAATCAATGAATAAAGCAACTTTCGAGGCATGGGACCTAGGAGTAAGGCATGCTCTAGCTGAAATCATATGCCAGGAATCCAATGGATTCAACTGATCCTCAATCCGAGTCTCTATTTTCATTTTATACCCAGTTGCAAGTCGCATCCCAAACCATTTCGATGACTCTTGGCTAATACCTCCTCGGGGCATAAAAACCTAACGAACCAACATTTTTGAGTTTCGTGAGATGTTGCAAGCTTGTTTAGGCATGGACTAGGTGACCACTTTGTCCATCCTCTCCTGAGGCACGGTTTTATAAATTGGACCCCTCAATCCAAATGTTGCATTGTTTCTTACTGGGAGAAACCCTAATTCTCAAAATCAATGAACAAAACAACCTCTGAGGCATGGGACCCAGGAGTGAGGGGTGCTCTAGCTTAAATCTTATGCCAAGAATCTAAGAGAGCCGATGATTCCACAATACAAGTCTCAGTTTCATTTTATGTCCAATTGCAAGTCGCATCCCAAACCATTTCGAGGACTCTTGGTCAATTCTTCCTCGAGGCATAAAAACCTAATGGAGCGGGATTTTTGAGTTTCATGAGATGTTGCAAGCTTGTTTAGGCATGGACTAGGAGACCACTTTGTCCATCTACTCCAGAGGCATTGTTTCATAAATTGGACCCCTTAATCGAAATGTTGCATTGCTTCTTACTGAGAAAAACCCTAGTTCTTGAAATCGATGAATAAATTAACCTATGAGGCATGGGACCCAAGAGTGAGGGGTGATATACCTTTAATCATATGCTTGAAATCCAACGGAGTCAACGGTTCCTCAATCCGAGTGTCGATTTTCATTTTATTCCAAGTTGCAAGTTGCATCCCAAACCATTGCAGGGACTCTTGGCCAATTCCTCCTCGGGGCATAAAAACCTAGCGGAGCAGCATTTTTGAGTTATGTGAGATGTTGCAAGCTTGCTTAGGCATGGAATACGTGCACACATTGTCCATCCACTCCCGAGGCATGGTTTCATAAATTGGACCCCTTAATGCAAATGTTGCATTGCTTCTTACTAAGTGAAACCCTAGTTCTCGAAATCGATGGATAAAGCAAATTTTGAGGCATGGGACCCATGATTGAGGGGTGCTCTAGCTGAAATCCTGTGTCAGGAATCCAATGGAGTCGACAGTTCTTCAATCTAGGTCTCGGTTTTCATTTTATGCCCAGTTGCAAGTCACATCCCAAGCCATTTCAGTGACTCTTGGCCAATACCTCATTGGGGGATAAAAACCTAACAGAGAAACATTTTTGAGTTCCGTGAGATGTTGCAAGTTTTTTTAGGCATGGTCTATGTGACCACTTTGTCCATCCACTCCCGAAAAACAATTTCATAAATTGGACACCTTAATCCAAATGTTGCATTGTTTCTAACTAAGTAAAACCCTAGTTCTCGAAATCAATGAGTAAAGCAACTTATAAGGCATGGCACTCAAGAGTGAGGGTTGATTTAGCTGAAATCATATGTCAGGAATCCATCGAAGATGATCGTTCCTCAATCCGAGTCTCAGTTTTTGTTTATGTGCGGTTGTAAGTTGCATCCCAAACCATTTCAGGGACTCTCGGCAAATACCTCATTAGGGCATAAAAACCTAATGTATCAACATTTTGTAGTTCCATCAGATGTTGCAAGCTTGTTTAGGCATGGAATAGATGAACACATTGTCCATCCACTCCCGAGACATAGTTTCATAAATTGGACCCCTTAATACAAACGTTGCATTGATTCTTACTAAGCAAAACCCTAGTTCTCAAAATCAATGAGTAAATAAACTTTTGAGGCATGGTACCTACGAGTGAGGGGTGCTCTAGCTGAAATCCTATGCTAGGAATCCATCGGAGTCAACGGTTCTTCAATCTAAGTCTCATTTTTCATTTTATGCCTAGTTGCAACTCGCATCCCAAATCATTTAAGGGACTCTTGGCCAATACCTCCTTGAGGCATGAAAACCTGACAGATCAACATTTTTGAGTTCTATGAGATGTTGTAAGCTTGTTTAGGCATGGACTAGGTGACCACATTGTCCATCCACTCCTGAGGCACGGTTTCATAAATTGGACCCCTTAATCGAAATGTTGCATTGTTTTAATGTATTCAAGGTTAGGCATTCCATATGCGTAAGAGCATGTCTAAAAGTGAATATTGTTTGACATAAACATGCAAATGATCTTGTTTGGAAGGATTGACATTTGGGTGTGGTCTAATTGAATAAGTATCGAGAGCAACTTCATAATTACCTATAGACTAGTTAATTCTCAAAGGACCTTTGAAGCATATTACAGTGCCAAAATGTCCTAGAAAATTATTCATTTGTGAAATATAAGAGAACAAGATATATAGACCAGTTAACTCTCAAAGGATATTCGAGGAAAACATAATCATATATAGCACAAAATGGAGAGGGTTGGCACTTATGATTATGTAATAGAATTTACAGTTGATAATTAAATTGTATAACACATTTTTTTATGATCTTTGCTAACGTTTATTGGATTTGTTGCATGTTTTACATCATTGGAATGACATTTTATTTGTATCTTATTTGAAATTTTATTATGATATGTGCACTTTAATATGATGTAATATGATTATGGTTTCATTTCATATGTTGTAATATTAAAAATATAACATAAAAATTCATTATTGCATGAAATAAATAATAACTTTTCATTTTGAATGTTTTCTTTTGCAGAACACGGGTCTTCCAGAAGATCTAGTTGATCCTCATGAGATAGATCTAGATTATAATTGGTCAGATACAGACATGGGAGATGATGATGATGAGGTGGATGCAGAAGAAACCGAGGCAGATGACAATGATGATCATGATAGTGATGATGATTATGATGAGCCAAATGCAGGGAGTAGCTATTGACATTGATCATATAGACCCCATCATGGATCATTGTTGATATATCGTTATGATGCCTCTTTTCATGTTTACTATCATATGTATCATTTTCACCTACAGTACCATATTATTGAGTTGTATCATTTTGACATGTTATTGATCTACTGGTATATTTGACTTTCACTTGTTTTAGTTATATATGATGATGATCTTATCAGTATTGACTTGTTTATATATATTGCGAGTGGTCGATGATTTTTGAATGGATATTTATTACGTATGATGATTTTACTTTACTACTCAGGATGGATGTTGTCAAATTCAATTAAATTTCTTCATGAATGATATGACATAAATTTGAAATGTGATATCTGTTTTTTTTAAGATCTCCATAAATGTTATGATATACATTTAAAATGAGATATATGTTTGTGTTTTTGCAGATATACGTTATTGGACATTATACTTATCTAATATTGGTATATTTGACTCACTTGTTTTAATTATAGATGATGATCATGTTATAATCATTATTTTGTTATTTCATATATATTGTATGTTATAGATTTTATTTTGATGGAGATTTAATAAGTATAATGATGTTGTTAGTTTGTATGGATGTATGTTTCCCTAAAAATTCTTTGTAAATGTTATCCTATAAAATACTTCAAATGAAATATGACCTACTCTATAATAATATAAATTTTTTAAGAGGCATGATATATTTAACTAATAAAATTGAAATAAAAAAAAAATTAAATTAATAAATAGAAGCTATAAAGGAAGCAACATGAGTTGTTAAAATGGAAGCAAAGTGTGGCAAAATTATGATAAAGGTCATTTTCTCGCCCGCACAGGTCGCCCCAGCGCGCCTCTGAGAACATTGCACCCGCTCGATCAATTTGCAGCGCCCTCTTAGTCCATGGAGGCTCCCGGGGATCCTGACCCGCCCCCAGAGGTCCTCACTTTCAGAAATATGGTTGCAGCTGGTCCAAAGTGTCCGCCCTCAGCGACCCAACAAAAGTTTGTGAGGAAAATGGATACAATCCCTACGGTGGCTCTATCTGAAGAAGAAACGTGTAAAGCAGCTCTGAATCTGGCCAAGAGAGGTCTCATAGGACAATTTATGGGCCTCTGGCCTTCTCCTAAATCAGTTGAAGAGTGGACTCAAAGGAACTGGAGGCCTCTGATCAAAGAGGGAGTCAAAAGTTACTTTGTAGGAAAGGGCTTTTTTGTTTTCATCTTCGAGAACCAGGAAGACAGGGGATTAATTTTCAAGAACGGGCCATTCTTTATGGGTCCTCAGGGACTTTACCTAAACAAATGGACTCCTGATTTCGACCCCACTCAAGACGTTCCATATGATGTTCCAGTTTGGGTCAGGCTCCCTCACCTCCCTCTCCATTGTTGGAACCAAAAATCCCTCCAGAATATCGGTAACACGCTGGGAAAATACATAGATCAAGCAACAAGAAAGGATCAGTACTCATGTGCTCGCATCTGTGTAGAAGTGGATTTAGAAGAGGGTCTTCCTGAAGCAATCAACCTTACCATAGCTGGGTGGACGCACGTCCAGGAGCTGGATTACGAGCAATTATCGTTTAAATGCAGACATTGTCACGGGCACGGACACTTTGCAAAGCATTGCAAGAAGAAAGTCGAGGAACAAGTAGACAAAAATAATGGGGAAGCATGGAATCTAGTTCAGAAAAATGTAAACACAAAAAAAGGTAAAGGTAAAGGCCATTTGACCGGAGGTCCCAGCAGCGACAGAAATGGACTAGAAATGGACGCTTTCCCAAAGGGGACAGTAAATGCCCAGAACAAGCAAGCAAATCTAATCGAGGATAATGGAGACTAGGCAGAAGCAACTCCTTTAAACAAAGTGGGAGGGGAAGCACACCATATTGAAATCAATCAAGGCAACCCCTCCAACCCTTCATATGCAGAAATCGCTAAGAAAAAACCAGAGGAAAGCTCAGGCTCCTCAAAGGATGAAACCTTTGAGCGCCCTTCGAAGAAGGCAGGAAGGAAATCTCGTAAGGAAAAGAGGGAGGAGGAGGCAGAAAGGCACAAAACACAAGGTAGTCAGTCCACAATAGAAATGTCCATTGGCCGAAATACCAGACCAAGGCCTTCCAAGGGAGGTCCCAACCCCCCCCCCTCAAGTAAATAATGAAACTGGTCTCGTGGAACTGCAGAGGTCTGGGGAACCCCTCTAAAATAGAAGCAGTCAAGGACTTACTGAAAGTAGACCCCTTAGAGATTCTCATGCTCCAGGAGACCAAAATAGAAGGGGAAGCCCTTCTAGAGATCAGCAGAACCAAGTGGAACAAAAGAACAGGTAAAGCAGTCAGCGCAAGGGGAACCTCCGGAGGGTTGGCAACTCTTTGGAACGAAGACACCTTCCACCTGAACAAGCATGTTGAAACTCAGCATTGGATCTTCACGGAACTGAAGCACAATGCAAGTAAGCTCTCCATTTCTCTTTTCAATCTTTATGTACCAGTTTCTTATGCTGAAAAACGAAAATGCTGGAACTCTCTCTCATCCTATTTAGAGGAGACCTCTCCCAGCAATATCATCATAGTTAGGGACCTAAACATCGTAATCAAAGCAAAAGAGAAGAGGGGAGGCTCCAACAACACAGACCCCGTGCTGGTTAAGGTAGAGGAAATCATGCAGGTTTGGGATATCTTAGATTTCAATCCCATTCAAGGCATTTACACTTGGACCAACAACAGGGTGGGACCGGAACATATATCTGCCCATTTAGACCTCTTTCTGGTGCAAAGCTCCATTATTATGAACAAAAAGATCATCACTACCAAAATCCTGCCCAAACTTACTTCAAACCATAAGCCAATACAGCTCCTAGTGGAAGAAGAAGAAGATATGGGTCCTATTTCGTTTCGCTTTAGCCCTTTATGGATTGAGAGAGATGATTTCCTAGAGACAGTAAAATCAGCATGGGCCAATTCCTTCTCGGGATCTTCAAGCTATGTATGGGAGAAAAATTTGAAAGTCACTAAACAAGCCCTGAAGGAATGGATAAAGAAACCAGCCTCTACCCCCACCGATCAAAGAAAAGCAGCAGTGTAGTCACTGCAAACCTTGCAAACAACCATGGAAAGTAAAGATATCACAACAGAGTTGTTGGAAAAAGAAATTAAAGCTCAACGTTCCACTCATCAATCCTTTAGAAGGGAGGAAGAACACTGGAGACTTAAATCCAGAAGTCTCTGGTTGAAGGCTGGGGACAGGAACACCTCCTATTTTCACCGGCAATACAGAGCTAGATTGTCCAGGAACCACATAGCATAAATAAAAACAGAGGATGGCCAAATCTACAAAGGGTTCAATCAAGTCAAAGCTGTTGCAGAATCACATTTCAGGAACTTATACCGAGAAGACATTCAAAGTAATGATGAGGAAGACGTCGATCTCCTCTCCAATATCCCGCCCCTCATCAGTCCAGAAGACAACGAATTACTATGTCAGCCTACTACAGAGGAATAAATCAGCAACGTTATTTGGTCCATGGAGGCAGACAAGGCTCCCGGGCCTGATGGATTCACAATACACTTTTATAAATCCTGCTGGCACATTATAAAAGATGACCTTCTTAAAATGATTAGCGGGTGCATGAAAAAAGTGAAGATCAGTGGTGGAACCAATTCCACTTACTTGGCATTAATCCCCAAAGACTCCAATCTTGAAACATTCACAAGATTCAGGCCAATATCGATGTGTAATGCTTCTTATAAAATCCCGGCAAAACTCTTAGCGAATCGTATCAAGTCGTTGCTTAAAAAACCGATCACCAACTTTCAAGGCAGATTTGTGGAAGGCAGGCATATACAGGACAACGTAATTCAAGTGCAGGAGATTGTTCACACAAGTATACAGCGGAACGAGAAAGGAATGCTGATAAAATTGGACATGGTGAACGCATTTGACAGAGTCAATCGCCCGTTCCTGTGCAGAGTCCTTCTCTCATTTGGTTTTTCGCCTCAGTTTGTCCAGATTATCAAGGCTTGCATTGATAAACCTTGGGTCGCCCCCTTAGTCAATGGTCGTCCAACCAACTTCTTCCAATCTCAGAGAGGCATCAGGCAGGGATGCCCTCTATCTCCATTCTTGTATATAATTATGGCGGATACCCTCAGTCAAAAGCTCCTTGCTGAAAGGATCGTTGGTAATATTCCGGGTCTCAATTCTTCTGCTGGAGTTGATCCTATAAACCATGCACTTTTCGTTGATGATTCGCTTCTAATCGGGGGCGCCTCCACCAGAATCGCTAAAGCATTTGATTCAGTCCTCAGAAGTTATTGTAGATCCTTGGGAGCTCTAGTCAATGAGAACAAAAGCGAAGTGTATAGTTGGAATTTAAGTCAGACTGAACTTTCAGGTATCACCGCCATCCTTGGGTTCAAAGGCCACGAAAATTGGGACAGGATCAAGTACCTTGGACTCCCTATTATCTCAGGCGGCAATAAAAGAACGTTATGGAACGACATCATATCCAAGATCAAATCCAAAATCACTGTGTGGGGAGGATATTGGTTAACAAAGGGCGGAAAAGTCATTCTTATTAAATCCGTTCTGTCAGCGCTTCCTATATATCAGGCAGCGTTCCTCCTAGCCCCCCGATCTGTGACGGAGCAGATTACTAAGCTACTTAGAGACTTCTTGTGGCAGGGAGG
Organism: Picea engelmannii; assembly: GCA_009831015.1. Lineage (NCBI taxonomy): Eukaryota > Viridiplantae > Streptophyta > Pinopsida > Pinales > Pinaceae > Picea > Picea engelmannii. The sequence continues at coordinate 144,069 of ML802770.1, forward strand.
GAAGGGTAATGATAACAAATTTCATTTGGTGAATTGGGAGGTGGTAAAAAAACCCACGGCAGAGGGAGGATTGCAAATCAGAGACCCTTCTCTTGCCAATCTAACCCTTGGAGGAAAGATCATGTGGACGTTGATTGATGATCCCGAGCATCCGGTGAGTGGCACTCTGTGCGCAAAATATGGGGTAAATAACTCTCTTAGCAATCTTCAAAGCGATAGCTCTGTAAAATGCATGCAGGTATGGAAATTGTGCTGCAAAAGCAGCAAATTTTTCAAAAACTCGGTGTACAGAATCCCTGGCAACGGCAAACACACTTTAATGTGGCTGGAAAGCATTATGGGGAGACAACCCCTGGCAGAAAACGTTGACATTACATATCTCAGAGACTGGCTAGAGAGAGCAGGATTTAACAAACTTTATGATCTCTCGAAATGGGATCAGCGTGGAGACTGGGCAGGCTGGGACTTCCACGGAGTCCCACCTCGCTTATCTCAGCAACAATCAGTGCTAGAAGATCTGCTCGAGGAAGTTGCCCCTGTCAATAGAACCATGAAAGACAGATGGGGATGGGGCCAGACAGGAATATACATCACTGCGGAAGGTTATAGAGCATTACAAGCTGCAAAAAACAACAGTCAAACCCCGGCTTTCTGGAAAAGAGTCTGGGATCAAGTAGCTATTCCAAAAGTGAACTTCTTCTTCTGGACCCTGATGCACAACAAACTTCTCACGGGAGATAATCTGGCGAAAAGGAACATAGTGGGGCCGCACAGATGCGCGTTATGCAACAATAATTTAGAGTCAGCCCAGCACATGTTCATGGACTGCATTTTCGCCAAAGAGGTTTGGGGCCTCTTTCTTCAGGATTTTCAGATTACAATTCCTTCTCTGAATTCGGTTACGGATATTTTTGCCGATTGGAGTCTAATCTACCCCCAGCGCATCCCCTCCAAATTCTTGTGGAGAAAAATATGGACAACGATCCCCAAATATGTTTGTTGGCAGCTTTGGTTGACTCGCAATCAGTTAATATTCAAAGAGGAGCGGCATTCTTCGTTGCAAGTAGCGGCAAAAGCTAAATCTTTTCTTTTGGAAGCGGCACAACAACAGTATGATAAAGAGGACCCCTTGTTACGGCCGGAGGAAAAGAGGTGGTTAAGCCCTCTTGTGCCAGTTCAGAGTAAGCATTTCCCTTCCCCAAAATCAGCCAAACTGGAATGGCGAATAAGAGATGATGACGACAAATTTCAGGCTTGGTGGAGGACTAAAAATTTATCAACAATTTTCTTTGACGGGGCGTCTAAAGGAAACCCCGGTGCAGCAGGTGCTAGGGGGGTCATCTTTTCCCCGGATGGGTCTTCAAAAGACTGTTTCTGTTGGGGTTTAGGTCAGAAATCCAACAATCAAGCAGAGTTGCTAGGGCTTACCAAAGCTTGCCTTCTCGCCAAAGAAAAAGGAGCCAAAGACCTTCAAGTTTTCAAAGACTCAGAGGTAATAATAAGAAATCTTATCATGGAGACTCAGTTCAGCAATGCCAGCCTAAGAAAAATCCTAGACAGGCTGAAGAGAGTCCTTCTAGACTTCAATTCCTGCAAGTTTTACCATATTTTAAGAAAGTCAAACAGCGAAGCTGATATGATGGCGAACAAAGGCAGTTTACTTATGAAAGGATTGCTTATTGTAAACAACGAAAGCTACTTCCAAACTCACTGAAAATGTTGTAAATCTTATGCAGCTGTAGCTTGAAATCTGTTTTGTATTTGGGGTTTCCTTGGCAATGACCCAACTTCCTTTCAATTAAATAAATACCATATCCGTTTCAGTTAAAAAAAAAAAAAATGGAAGCAAAGTGTGGCTCTAAAATGGAAGTAAAACTTGACATTAAATTGAAAGCCATACTTGGAGCTATTTTTGGATCTAAGTAGGATTCTAA
>ML802770.1:169426-185568 GCA_009831015.1 Picea engelmannii
GGAAACGCCATGCTATCTATGAGTCTCGACCCCGTAGTGTCATTATTACTCTGGGGGGTCATATCTACAAGATACCAGAGGTAGTTCCAACTACTGCCCCACCTAAACAGTGCTGCAAGGTAGTATCTCATACTACAAAATTCATCTTCTCCACAATCTGTTCAAAAGGGGAACAAAAGGATACTTCAACCACTACAGCCTCGGCCCAAGCACCTTCTATCCAACAGAAGCAGGTCGACAAGGTTGCAACAAAGCACAAAGATTTCTTCTGCACATAGTAATCTAAAATAGCCAGACTGGTCAAAAAGGTCCAAACCTTCCAGCCAAAGGTTCGTGATAGCCTTCAACAAGCTAAGAAATGCCACTTCTCCAGCAAGGCAAGCAGATCACCAAGATTCAGATTCAGCAATCGCTTTCCCCTCTTCCCCGGGAACTCAACGCAATGGATACCATTGCTTTCTAAGGAGGGAGGATTGATCCAGGTGGATATCGTTGGCACCCACCTTCTCCAACTGGCCCAAAACATGTTTCTGACAATTTTGGTAATTTACTATTTTTAGCAGTTTTTAACTTCCGGGGCCATTTTAAGGCCCTAAACGATGTTTTTTTAAGAAAATGGGGAGCAACATGGTTATTAGATCAATGTTTCTCACCCAAAAGTTGTAGTTCTCGGATATATCTTTCCAAAGAGCTATCATACGCCTAAAACAGAGATCGTATGCAAAAGTTATGACCCCGGGAAGTTGATGCACCAACTTACCCAAACGGGGCCCACATGACTTTTGGCGCTTCATCTCCCAAGGTTAGGTTTTTGGATGTCTAGGGTTTTTGGCATTCCTGCTTATTGTAAAAAGGCCTTCAGAGCCTCATTGTAATGATCTTCTCACAGATGCGAGTAGCCGTCACATCTCTTCTCAGAGATAAGCTACCACCATTCTAGCGAGTCTTTCACTCTGTGTTTTACAGTCTCTGTACATTTATTTCCTTAATAGAAATCGTGTATTACTGTATATCTGTGACTCTTGTTTCATTTCCGCTATATCTCTGTCATATTGTTGTCTCTCTTGCAATATCTCTAAATATTTATGTGTTATATCTCCGCTCTCATTTCATGCCGAAAATAATCCGGATAACTAGCTATGATGCAGCCTGCGAGAATCAAGCATTCTCACACCCTAATACATAGGCAGCCTGCGAACTTCCTTTTTTATAAGGTTTTTACACAGGAAAATGCAACTTCTTTTCTCAGGAAAAGTTCTTCTCCCTTCTCTCTTCAGGAACTCAGGCCACTGACCCCTCTGAAGGCAACATATAGGTTTACATCATTAACGGTCATAGGGATGACGAAAATAATGTGTAACAGATTGTTATATCTATTTGCCTAAACTATCCCAATACCTTATAGCTCGTATTGATACAAAGGAACCAATGATCCTTAGAGTACGTAATTAGTGTAATTCATATGGTGTTCATTATGGTAAAGCCATTGTAAACACTTACCACGTCTTATCAGAGTGATCTCAACATAACTAATATGATAAGGTGATTCCCACTAATCTGTAAACATAAGTGTGTCTATGAAGCTTGTTATGTTACTATAAGCTCATATCCAATGTTGATATAAACTAACACATATCATTAAGGGTATATGGTACCACTTGTTATGGTGTACTATATGAACCTAATCAATCGTATATCATATGTTGCTCTATAGCTTAGAGTGATAACTAGTTACTATTTTCATGATCTTACCTTGTTCATTATGTAAACATGATCTACTATTGTGTGTTTAACAGATCACGTATAACCAACTTCTATTATCAGTGTATAGTTTATAATGGTCTATAGATTTCATTATACCAATATGATAACAGTAATGATGAGGCTTAATTACAGTAAACACACTTACTCTAATCATTACATGGATAGGCTTGAATTCGGGCCTGTTCCTTTAAGGACAGGGATGAATTCAGCCTTGTCCATGCACAAAGATAGGCTTGAATTCGGGCTTGTTCATGTACAAGGACAGGCCTAAATTCGGCCCTGTCCATGTACATGGCTTTGCCAGTTTTGTTATGAATTTTGTATTTTGATGGAAAATCTTTCAATTGCTTATCTGTTTATATTTGTTATTTACTTTCCATCGATGTGTGCTACCTTTTGTATATGTTTCTTTGCTCTCCATTCAAGACACACCAGACTCTAGTACAAAATATGTAATTGTTTAATAGCTTTGAAAAATATAATATATCAAAGAAGTAATCTATAAAAGAATATCGTAAATCTTCAAGATTTGTTATGTTGCCATCCATACATGTCACACTACTTTTTATGATGAATTCTTTGTTGTTTCATCACCTCCCCTTTCATCACCTCTCTTAAATAGAATGCATATTCATGGCCCATTTTTATTTCTTATTTTGAGTGCATCCTAGGTCAGAACCATATTCTTTATATATAGCCATAGATATATCTTAGTCTTTTTTTGGAGCTTTAAGTGTGCAGAGATTTTTCCGTTAGTTCCACTCCATGTACCTCTAAAGAGAACAATGTTTAATAGTCACATTGTTGTGCAATACCCCCAATGTATCTCTTACTTGAGCCTTGTGTAGCTCTTATTTGAACTGTTTAAATAATAATTCCACGGCATGTTCCCAGCTACTACCCATTGACTTAACATATTTCCATCATTGTTGCGATACACTAATTGAAACATTATTTGCCTCACGGTTCAAAGTGATATACCCCTATTTGATGGGCTTCAATAATTTCTACATGAAACCTAATCATATTGTGTAATTGATGCAAGGATTTGATCATACCCTCGCTCCACATTACCCACTCTCTAAGTGAGGCATTTCACAATCACATGGAAAACTTGAACTAGAGCCTTCCAGTGAGAAGAATCATTTGTGCTAGAATTTTTTTGGTTTCGTATGTACATAATAAGTGAGTCACACCTGAAATATTTCAACTTAATTCCCTTTTTCCCAAAAGCCCTATGATTTTATATCCCACCATTAACTTTTAGTTGTCAAAAAATGCCCCCTAAATAATATTCCTTAACCCCCTTCTTCCTTCTTCTTTTAGCTTTGCTACAGTCTCACATTGAATAGAGAAACCCTCTCATTATATTTTCATAAAGCACAAAAAATTAAATCACTTCTTTTGTCTAATAAACTCCAAAATCTCTTTAAAAATGGATGCCAAGGAATGAATTCGAGCATGTCCATGTACATGGATAGGATCGAAATTGTGCATGTACATGGATAGGAAAGAGCAAGTAGTAGAAATGTTATACTTCAAATTATCGCAAATTATAAATTATGCTCATTTACTTTTCATATACAAAGTTTTACTTGCATTTTTTTCATTGTCTTTATATCTTATCCTTTTTTTTTTAAACATGCAAGAAACTTTTGGGTATTGTTAATGTTATATTTCTTAAGAGTAACTTGTTTACTTTGTGTTCAAACTTCTCTATTTTTTCTTTCCCCTCTATATCTATTTCTTTTAAAAGTAAATATGTAAATCAGTTGCCTTATATCCCTAAATTAATGTATATAGTTAACGAAAGATCCATTGGATAGTAACTTGATTGGGCTTTTTGATAGATCTATCCCTTTTCCAATTCCCTTTAAAACCCTAATTTATTGTAAACACTATAAATGAATTTTGTTAACAATTCATATTCTTTGAAATCATGAAGAAGTTACATACTATAATCATACCTCGTGTCCTTCTTGAAAACAAAATTTATATATATAAATATGCATCTATGTATCAGTCAAATCTAGCAAACCAAAATTGATAAGTTCATAAGCATCAACATCAAAAGAATTTGAAGACAAGTATGAATTCAATAGTTCCTTCACCCAACCCACTCAAAAATATAAGTATAAGTATCTATAAGTTCACTCAACTTAGAAATGCCAAAAACTCAAAACTATAAGTATCTATGCATACACCCAACCCACAAAAAATTCATAACCTTTACTAGAAGTTAAACTTGATACATGCAAATGAGGTATTTGTCACCGAACAAAGTTTGTCTATAGCATTCTTATCAATCATTTTTTACAAGAATTCCATATCAGCAGAGTAGTTGTCAAGCAATCATTGTTGGGCATGTCCATGTACATGTACAGGTTTTTATTTCAAAAAATAAAGTGGATAGGCAAGAGAAAGTAGTGGAAATGTTTTGATTTAAACTATCGCAAATTGTAAATTATGTGAGCATTTACTTTTCATATACAAAGTTTTACTTGCATTTTTTTTATTGTCTTTATATCTTATCCTCTCTTTTTTTAAACGTGCAAGAAACTTTTTGTGTATTGTTAATGCTATATTTCTCAAGAGTAAGTTGTTTACATTGTGTTCAAACTTCTCAATTTTTTCTTTCCCCTTTATATGTATTTCTTTGTAAAGTAAATATGTAAATTAGTTGCATTGTATCCCTAAATTAATGTATATAGTTAGTGAAAGATCCATTAGATAGGAACTTGATTTGTTTTTTTGATAGATCTATCCCTTTTCCAATTCCATATAAAACCCTAATATTGTAAACACAATAAATGAATTTTGTTAACAATTCATATTCTTTGAAAAAATGAAGAAGTTACATACTATAATCATACCTCGTGTCCTTATTGAAAACAAAATTTATATATATAAATATGCATCTACGTATCAATCAAATCTAGCAAACCAAAATTGATAAGTTCATAAGCATCAACATCAAAAGAATTTGAATACAAGTATGAATTCAATAGTTCCTTCAAAAAATATTTAGTTATAGTGTTTAGGCTTGCAACCATAGATAGTTTCACGGAATAAAAAAATATTCATCCCATCAAGATAAATACTCAAAACTCGTAAAAGATCGTCAAGTTGAGAGCCAAGATCATGCAAATGCAAGCCAAATTGTTTAGAGCCTCATCCTCACTAGACCTATAAGAAGACTAAGGGTTAACCCTAGACATGATGATGGAAAATCAATTGACTTGCCCAATTTGTAGGGAGATTCACATGTTTAAGTTGTTCCAAGGAGGAGAATAAGCATGTCAAGTCGAGCCCATGTAGGTTAAGAAGAAGCCAATTCCACATGAGGCAATGGGAGAAAGTCCATAATTGAAAAACCTTGGACACATCCACTAATCATGATGGCTCGGCCATGGATTAAGAAAAAAAACCCAGACCAATAGTGGAATGGGAAATAGGGTGTGTTCCCATTGAACCTAGGTCAAAAAGTAGCCTGAAATTAGCTTTGTTATGAGAGGAATTACAAGTGAAACGGTGGGTCATTTTCTTGTCATGAATTGTTGGGAAGTAACAAACCAAGAAAACAACTTCAATTAGTGGAGGAAAATGAAAAATTAACCAATATCCTCATGGTTATACATACTTGGTAGAGAAACCTAACAATGGTGCAYGTCACCTCCCTTTCACAAAACCTTCTTTTGAATTAGGAAAATATACTATGATTCATACGAGTATTGTTGGTGGGTTTTGTCACAAGGATGTGCCAAAAAACCCTACTTTGATTGGTTGTATTCTTAAAGGTATATGAATTCAAAATAGWTATGACATAAGGATTCATGCATGCAACACCATAACTCTTATGAAAACAAAAGAAGCAAGTAAGATATTTTGAATTCACCGCTAGCAGATCTAATATTTACATCATAATAAATAATATCATATTTAGATCGAATGTTTAAATCAYATTTTGAATTGACACTTCCATGGCTTGAACAACCCTTACCTGTGTTGCTTGAAGYAGGGTTGATCAACCCTTCCTTAGGCTCTCCCTTGAAAAKAAATTTTATGTTATTTTTCCTTGTTTCAACTTTATTATATGCATTTATTAAAGTTCTTTTACTAATTTKCATACATTTTTTTTATATTTGAATATTTTCATGTTCATTATATATAGCATCATAGTCACGGGTATAGTTGTTAGTTTTTTCAATATATGTCTTTGATGCTTTGAAGTTGTTATAAATGCTTAAATGCCTTCAAGTTGTTTTATAAATTATATTTCCATTTTATGTTTCTATAACTTATGAACTTTCACATTCATGGATTTTCAAAGGATATCTATCAAGGTGAGATGTCGAGACAAGAGTCTCCAAATATGCCTCGCAAACGCTCTAGGATATCCAATGAAGGAAGAAGAGGAACCCCTTCTTTTAATGAGACGTCGAGGATGTCGGAGACCCATATCTCAGCAAGGTAGGGACGCTTGGGAGGGGCAACTAGTGACCAAAGGAAATCTAATAAGATGAGGAGATTATCAAATGAATCGGTGAATAGATCATCCAGACAAATTGCTCAAAATAGTGCTATGGATGCAACTTTCTTAGATAGGTTGCACATTAATACTCCAACATCGGAGAATGTAGGGAATACATCACGACAAGAAAATATGTTTGGTAAAAAAAAATTATTTTGTATTTATGTTTATGTTTTATATATATATGTTTATTTAAAAAAAAAATTATGTTTTTTTGTTTCTGTTAAATGTTGTAATTAGTTTCAAATGTGTATTTTTGTAGAGGATGAGTTTAATGTGAGAAAATATAATGAAAGAGAGAGTGGTTATCATGAAGATTTCAATGTTGGTGAAGAGGGTGAAGGTGGATTCAGGGGGCGTTATCAAGAAACAAAAGATTACGCACCTACGTCCACCTATCCCTCAGATGTTGACGATGAGCTTCCTTGAGAAGGGTATACTGAAGCAATGACCCTTGAATGATTCTCAGGTGTTAAAAGCAGACTGCAAAATGATTTGAGGGGCTTGGATCTCCCTCGAGAGAGTAATCAAAGCTTCGAGATTGTTTTGCATTCATTGCAGAACTTTATGGATGCATATCAAAAGATGGGGCCAACGACTGATAGTTTTATCGATTTCATGAGGAGATGAAAATCGGAGGTGATGGGCCCCGATAAATGGGAAGTAGTAAAAAGTAGATTTTCAAAAGAAGATGTAATTTCTATGTTCAATTTCAAAGAGGGGTCAAAGCGAAAGATGATAAAGGTGCAATATTTTAAGCACCCCAACATAACAAGACATCTTTATAATAAATTTTTGGTAGCATATGGGAAGTTGTCGTGGAATGATGAGGTTCCACATTACTTTTCTAAAATATTTTATGCAGAGATTTTCATGGGCATGCGCCCTGATTATATCGACCTACCATCTAGTTATTATGGGGCTGGTAAAGAACGAACATATGATTGCAAAGGGGCATATCGAAATGCAACATTGCAGAGTCTTCCATGACCTTTGGTATCTCATCCAACAGGGGAATTTGCCTCACATTCAGAAATGCGAGCTACATCGGATGTTGGCAAGGAGGCCAGGAATGAAATCAAAGAAAATTTAGGATCAATTTTTTATGGTGTTGATGTTGGTTTGAATCGTCAAAGAGATGAAGACAATTCTCGAGCCAATTTTGTTTACAAAACAGATGAGAAGATAGATTTCACATCCATAGAAGATATACGGGAGTATGAAAAAAATTTCCATAATGGTTAGAAGGAGTTAATTCAAAATGATGAACCGAACACCGGATTGGTATGTGTTATAGTTAGTAAATTTTTCATGCATTTGAGGATAGTTTTCTTGTAGTTCTAGATCTAGATACATATCATTGTATCTTTAAAAATAATTGAGTTGTTATCGTCATTAATTGCAGTTTGGTCATATGTTAAATGAATCTCCAGTAAATAGGGAACTTGATTCATCGAGTTTAGATTTGGATGGGTTGAATCAAGTATGTGCTTAAAAATATCCACATATGAGCACTTTAGTTTCCAATCTTCACAACTTGTTGAATAATCAACATACATGAAATTTATGTTTTTGTATTAATGTAAACACATTGAACTCTAAAATATTTAGTTGCGTTGTTCAAAAATTCCTATTTTGTCTCCCACTACTTGGGCATGCTTGTCCCAATTCTCATTGGAAGAGTTTGAAGAGGGTGGGAGTTCATAGGTATCATTGCATGTTGAAAACAAATTTAGTTATATATGAAAATTGCAATGTCATTTAAATTATTAATTTAAAAGAAAAATGTCTTAAACAATATATAGTTTATTGAATCTTAGGGAATGGTGGGTAAGACCGTGACTCAACCGACCATGGGAATGTCATCCTCTTGTGTCATTGATGATATTTAGGTCGGCACATCACATGTATTACATGTTTCAAAATTTAAAACTATTATTTAATGTGTTAAAATCATTTAATTTTAATTTTCAAATGTACAAATTTGAAATGTGTTATAGGGTAATGTGAAGAAGAGAGACTGTGCTTAAAGAGAATGTGGAGAAGAGAGTGAGGGAGATTGGGATTGAGGAGGAACCACCCATACCTGAGAAGGATGTGTCTATTCATGATTATGCTTAAAACTATGTACATTGCACATTAACGAGTTTTAGTTTGTTTTTATGTCGGGCCTTTTATATATATATGTTCAAGCTTATTTGTGTTGAATATGCTTATTCTTTACTTTTTTCAAATTTTTGTTTGATCAACTTTTTAATTAAGCCTTTCCTATTCATAAAAGGCTTACTCAACTAGTGTATATATAAATTTTCAACGCTTCGATCAATCATTTTGAAATATATAGAACTCCTATATAAGCTTATCATCATTTAAAATGATACATTCAATCTTATTTATGTTTAGATCATCATGCGGACCTAATTTTGAAATCTAGCATTTGATTATATGAGAACAGAATATAGATCCCACATCAGAAATAGGGAAGATTCTAAATTCACTTGGATTTAACAATATGTTATATACCGATCTTATTTAAGATTAGATTATGAGTGTAAACTAGAACTATTCTAGATTTAAAAATATGATTACATGATCTTATTTATGTTTAAACTTTAGATCATGATGCATGCAATTTTGAACTTGAGCATTTGATTATTTGAGAACATACTCTATCCCACATCAGAAAAGGGGAAGATTCTAAATTTTCTTCAATTGCATTCCTTGCCTTCTTGTCCAAGAATGACGTAATATGGAGATTTGTGTTTTCTACATACAACGATTAAGTGAATTCCTTCTTGTGGTATTTTCAAACTCTTAACTAATTGCTTACTAACCACAAACCAACATTTGTAAATTTACAAATAATCTATGTACGTGCATGATCTCACTTGTGTTTAGGTCATGATGAAGGCATATTTCAAAGAGAATTTGATTATATGTAATATGAATACATCCTATGTAGAAAGATGAAAGATTTATGGTTTTTGAAGAATGACTTATATATATGCACATTTTTGTTTTATGCATGTATATGAAAGATTATATGAGAACATCTATTCCACCACAGAAAGAGGAGATAAGAATTTTCTTGGAAGAATGGCTTTTAATATGGAGATTTGTGAACTTTCATAGATATATAAGTATTTTCTTGGAAGAATGGTTTAAAATAGAGATTTTTGAGTCCTTTAATTTTAAAGGGCATTTGATTATATGAGAACATCTATTCCACCACAGAAGAAAAGATAAGTATTTTCCTGAAAGAATGGTTTAATATGGAGATTTGTGAAATTTCTGCATACACAAGTGAATTCATTTTCAATGTATTACCTAACTCTGAACACTAAATTGTTTTTACCAAACACGCATTTTTTCTCTTTAAAAATATGCTAGATATGATCTTACTTTGTTTAGATCATGCAGGCAATTTTGAAAGAGCATTTGGTTATAAAAGAAAATTAAATATTTATGTAAGGAATGACTTAATATGGAGAGTAACTATTTTGGAAGTTTGGGAACTTCGTAAAGTAAGTTTGGTTTTAAAAAAAATGCCAAAAAAGTATAATAAAAAGAGAGCAATAATCTTATATCTGTGGAACTCTGGTTGGGTATGTTATTCTTGCTCACATGGTTATGTTAATCTTGACGATCCACTTGGGTATGTTATTCTTTCTCATTGCTTATTTAATAAAGTTAAATATCTTTAAAATATTTGCTAATAAAGTATATGCTAATATGTGTTATTGGTTTTTCTTTTTATTGTTATAATGATGTTTACATTATTGGTGGAAAATGAGCATGGATGTATGAAGATGAAACTTCAACACTTTTGGTATGTCAATTTTTCTTTAATCACAATTTGTTTTATTTATCTAAAATGGTAAGTGTACATTTTATTTAAAATTTGTAGATATATTTTATTTAAAAAGTTTAAATTTTAAATTTGAGATTTTTTTTTTTTTCCAGGTATGAAGAGATCTATCTTAGCGATGGCTTAGAGTTGAATTTTGGAGTTAAATGTTAATTGCCTCTTAGTTTTTGTTATTAGCCTAAAATGCCTTGTGAACCTATGTATTTGGTTGTGTAACTACTGCAACTATGCGAACTTTCAATATATATATATATATATATATATATATATATATATATATATATATTTAGAACTCAAAATATCAATTTATTGTTTGATCTTTGATTTCTCTTATATTGTTTATGATAGTGAAACCTAACAATTTATGTTCTATGATAAAAGGTTTATATTTTTTATGATGGTGAAAGGATAATTTATGTTCTATGATAGTGTATTGAAATTAAAAATGATTTATTTCAATATAAATTAAAGAGTTTAAAAAGGACCCCCAAATGGGGTGATATCGAACAAGACGGGTGGATGGCTAGATGGATGGACACATGGCCACATATCTTTCCACATCGAGCCAAATCAAATCGCACTCACCTCTACCATTAATCCATGAGTTTAATTCCTCGACCGACGCACCTCTGAATTCAATTGAATTTGGATCAGTTTAATGTTATGGCGCTCCAGTTCGTGGGAGCGATAATGGAAATGGGTTGGACGCAGGCCCAGTCCCATGACCTTGCCTGATTCAATGGTTTTAGGCTAGATTTTTGGAAAGCCATGGCTCATTCGAGCTCTCAACCTCCCGAGTCTTGGCCTCCTTCTGCAAATTGTCTAGTTTTTTGCCTCTGGCTCGAGATTCCTTAGCGCTCTCAGCCCCCTGCGCCTAGCACTCATCCTCCAGTGTTTTATTTCTTTTGGTTCTGGCTCGAATCCTGTCCTTCAAACAACAGTTATCTCGCGCTCCTTATCTGGTTTCTGGGGTTTCTCCTGATGCCTCGACTTTGAGGTAAATCAAAATGGGGGGCGGCCTGGTACGCTGCTAGAGGAAGAGACTCAAGAGGTCGAAGCAAGTAGACTCTTCCAATATTTCCTCAAGACTCTATGCGTACCTCCACCCTGGAGCTTCCCCTTGATTCTTCTCGTGCCACCTCCCCGAACCACCCTCTTGAATGGGCCACTACTCCATATTTGTCTCCATTGTCTTCTCCTTGTGCCTGTAGAGTTGAATGGTTCGACAGCCATGCAAACTCCCTCGGCTTCGCTCCAAAGCTCAGCTCGGAGCTATCGCCTCTCCGCCAGCCTCCGTCTCCCCCTCCTCCACCCTCTGCTCCCCCCGCTCCGTCAGTCCCTCTCTCTTCTTCATCCTCCCCCCTCCCCTCTTCTGACTCCCCCACCTCATCCACTAATTCACTTCCGCTCCCTTCGCCCTCTCCTATTTGCACCCGTTGCACTGGTAAGGAAGCTCTCAAGGACTCTTTGGATGCCATCAAGCAAGCAATTGAGGATGTCAGTGGCGCCATCAAAGAGATGCAACACAAGGAATAAGAATGTATTCGTCGTGAGGAGCTCTTGATGTCTTTTATACAGGATCGCAAGCAAGTTATTTAGGGCATAGGTGCTCTAGGCAGGGACACAGCGCAAGACAGAAGGAACGAGCAAAGGCTCGACCCTAGCTCTGGATAGCTTCTTCTTTCTCAGGTTTCCCTTGTTTTTATATTTCCAGACAGTATAACTCACAAGTTCTTCGTCATGCATGGCTTCGTAGATCTAGGAATTTACAGTTTTAGCTCATTACAGTTTTTTGTTTTCGGTATGGACAGTCTAGCAGAAAGAATTTTCGCTCTAAGTGGCATACTAAATCTAGTACATTACAGTTTATGTTTCTTACAATTTTTCAAGTTTTGCATGGATACTTTGAACCTTAATGGCCATGTGGCAACATTGGTTTCCCACCAGGGCAATGCTGCCACAGCCTCCTAGGATAGCATGACAGTGGTAACTTTTACTGCTTATCATGATCTAATATATCTTCTAACTTACAAAAAAAAAAGAGTTTAAAAAGGAAATATTATATAAATTTGAAATATATGAGATCTAAAGGGTCAAGATTAATTTTGAAATGTCATATATTATGTGCAACTATATTGAACTCATTTTACAAACATATTTTAAGGGTGACAAGACCATGAGGATTTGTCTATACTTCATTAATGAATGCACCTTATCAACTACCATTTGTGGCTTGCATTGAGACAACTTTCAATTTTTAGTATAAAAGTACTTCTAATTTTGTAGCAAAAATGGAAAAGAATGTCTCTAGAAAATAAATCATGAAATGGTAAAAAAGAATTTACAAAGGAGATAAACTAGCTACAAAGACAACAACACTATGAAAATAGTGTTCTTTCAAGACAAATCTTTATAAATATTCAACAACTTCCAGAATTAACTATAATGAAATACATTGTGACAAACTTTAGTTAAGCTATGTGTCATGTTTCATATGTTTTTTTTAATTAAATTGACATATATTAAATGAAGTTATGTAATCATACTATATCACCCAATTTAGGGACATATCCAAACACAAATATTTTGGTAATGTTGGTTTAAGATAATATTCTATCAACATATTTAAATAAGCCCTAGCAGTCTATTTCAATGGAATCTCCTATGGTACATGTTTTTGAACCAAATGATATCTAGATCCCAGTTCATAGAAACCCTTTATATGAGACTATATAAATCCTTTAAACCCATACATAAATTATAATTGGGATCTAGTTATATGTGCAAAATTGTGTTTTTAAATAAAGAAGTACATGACAAACATTTCATTAAAACTCACCTTACTCGAATGAACATGGTATTAAAAACCAAACAAGATCGAATTTGGGGCATGACTAGAAAATCCAGAGCATGTTATCTCATCCCTTAAGTGGTATGGAGGACATATGGGGACCCGAATATTTAATAATTTTTAATTGACCAATTTAGATCTAATTTTATGAACAAAATTGTAAAGAAGGCTCGATAAACTTTATAATTCATCAAAAATATAGTTCCTTATTTGAATGGACCAAGAAAGTAAACTAAACCAAATGATACCAGAATCCTAGATATTCATAAATATGTGTACTTTCAATGCAAAATAAAAATTTATGGAATGTATGTCACTTGTTTAAAGAAATTGTAATGGTGTGCCATCTTCAATTATTCGTTCATGATCGGCTTTTGACATTTTCCATTTTCTAAATTTTGTTTTTTTTCTTGATTGAACCTCTATTAACTTTATGTGTGTTGCACATACCAAATGACTATATTGACAACTTATAACATCCGATTGATAGTCCTGAAAGTGAACATGACTATCGATTTGATGGGTTTCTTGAAAAAAATAGTCTTTCGATACGATGAATCCTCTTTCATATATAAAATCATTATCATCAAAATCTCCTAATAACCTCATCTTTTCTTCTGTGCATCGCATCAAAATATATTTTACATTTTGAGTGTTGTCTACAGGTGCAACTACGACAAAGACATCTCCTGCAAATAATTCGATATGTTCCAACAAGCAGTTCACATTAGATTAGCACACATGCACATGCCATTAAACTCATCTACTATATATAAATTTTATATATCCAACTTAAAAGTACATCTACAAGTTGTTTAAATATTTTTAACAAATATATTTTCAAAAAATTGAAACATAAAAATTACCTTGTCTAACAAAATCAGAAACTCTATTGCCATCAACTGACATTATAGTTTCATTTGATTCCATCTCCTCTGAGCTTGCAAGTGGCATTTTCCCTTTTATATTAAGTTCGATATGTCTCCAAGATTTAATATATTCTTCATTTTCATTTTCACAAATATCTATGGATTATGCGTCCTCTATACAAACTGAACAAAAACAAGATTCATTTCTTCTATCAAATGCAAACACATTTTGATAGCATTTTTTTTTAACTGAATGCACTTTTTGTGTCCCAGGTATTGTACCGGCCTCATATGGGATTAATCTATTTACATCTTGGTTTCAAACATACCAAAAAAACTTGCACGAGACAAGAACTTGTTAATTTGAAATCTATCAAGAACATGATTGAAGATCATATAAATTTGAACACGTGAATAAAAATATCATGTGTACATGTGTAACATGTATATATACACACACCTGCGCAAATCCCTTAATGAATTATTTTCATGGCTTAGCGCCAGTTTGCACTATTCAACAATTTTATCAACGGATTCAAATTGATTGGCATGAGAGTTCATCTGATACCTTCGAAGTGCTCGTTTTACACATGCCCCTGCATTGTCGTGTTCTCCTTTTCCATGACCAATCTCAAAGAAATTCCAACAATGTGTAATGTTTGATTTCTTATGAAGACGACACAACCAATAGAATGATCGTGAAGATTTGAATTGACCCGCACATCCATCTAACGATATCCAATGTCGATCGAATCCGATACCACGTTCTTTCAATGAATCATAAAATTTATCAAAACAATTTTGTACATAACGTGTATTGTGTGCTTGATCATCACTTATATAAAAGTGATATTCTTTAATAACATTTTGATTGTCATTGGTGCTTTCTATGTTATCAAGACTCCGTTGAGCATGTCTATATCGAACGTGGACAAATATAGTGACTTGATCAGAATGATAATATTCACTCTGTATTTCTTTTTGTGCAGCGAATGTGTAATTCTCTACAAAATCAACTACAAACAAAATTGTCCTTGGTGGAAACATTTCATGGGATTGTTTGAATTGTCGGTCTTGCAATCAAGCTCTATGTGAATGTTTGGTGTATTTATAAATTTCTTCCTCAAACTTCTTCAAAAAATCTATCACACTAATTTTATCTACTTTCAAATCAATCCTTTTGGAAATAACATTTGAAGAATGTGGAGCCATGCCGCTAATATATTCATATATCTTCCAATTGATTGTTATATTAGAAAATGATTGATCATTCATATCAATAGGATACTTTGAGTGAAACAAACTTAGATTTCCACAACAATCACATTTCTTTCCACCAACACATTTTTTTTGGTAACATAATTCATCACCTTCTCTTTCACATAGAATTTCAGATATAAAAGCATGGAATGTAGAAGGAGGAGATGAACTTGGCCACAAAGTTTCAAAATCAAGAAAAGTGTCATAATATAAATCAAATTCCATGTGATAGCGATAACAACAAGTGTCACGATCATTGATGGGTCTAACAAACCATGGTTTTTGTTGCACAAATGTATTGATAGAAACTTTAACTTCTTTGTGCTCTTCTTTGAACTTATTGAACAATTATATTTGTGTCATTGGCAATATATGTTTTGGATGTTCTTCATATTGTTTTCGTGCTATTCTTTGTCGCAACACATCCCTTGTATGTAGTGAAACACGGGATTCTCTCAACCAAAAATACGGGTCAATTCTTTAACATTTTTTACAAGTCTATCTTTGTAGGGTTGTCTAGAAATAATTGTCCAACAAGCAAGTTCAGCATTTGCAATCGAAATTTTATATGTTTGTACAATGTTTTTCTTGAGGTTCCCATCACCTTTTCCATGTGTTATGTGAAACGATATTTTATATTGCTAGATGAAACAATTGTTGTTTGTATCACTCTACGTGCAACACTAACATCTATTTTTCGAGATTTTACAAAAGCTTTTAATACACTAGTTATATTGTCAAAGACATTCGGTTTCACCTTTGTATCTTTTGTCAACTTTTGAATACCCACTAATGATGTAGCTTCTTTTAACTTTCTTGACTTTATTAGACAAAGTAAAGGTTGAGCTTGTACTGTTACTGATTCATCTTTGAAAAAAGTATTATACATATTCTTAACACGATATCTTATATAATGCTTAACTTATTTCTTCCCAAATTTGTCAATATCAACATTTTCTAATATTTCATCATCAATGTTGATAGATTCTCATCCATATT
>ML802770.1:189775-210229 GCA_009831015.1 Picea engelmannii
ACACAGAGTAGCTTTCATGCTCAAGGGTTGATCTCTAATCTTCTTGCAAACCTTAGTCAAACTTTTATGCAGGAAATAAGGCAAATTAAGAGGAGTCTTGCCTGTGAAATGATCCAATAGTTTGAAGTGGTACATCATCAGTTTATCATATCTTCCCTCCGAGGTAATATACAATTGGATACCTTTGAACAATTCCTGCCATTCTTCGTCTAGATAAGAAATTAGCATACCCTTTTTCCATGCTTTGTGCATGTACCCCTCTTTCAAATAAACTCTGAAATCCAAATTTTTGGGAGTAGTGGTTTTAAACCAGCTCTGACCAGTTCTTGGTAAACTTGTAGCTGCGGCAATGACAGCCTCATCCACTCTAATTTCCATGGACCCGACGTGAGCTTTATTGCCATCGAAAGTCTTGGCAAAGGCTTCTGCAGTAGCCTGGTGGCAACCAACCTGCAACCTTTCAATGAACTCGATACACCCTGCATTCAAAAAATGCTTCTGGACTTCGGGATGTGATTGTAAAAAGGACAGGTTATCCATCTCTCTCTTGAGTAGAGCACCACTGCGTTTTCTCACCATTCTGTATTCGAAAATCCCGACAATTTGTAACCCCTGCAACTGCCAGTCGAGCCGAGGTTCTGCGCTGTTGAAAGCAACTCGGGCTTCGGCTCTGTTTTGAAACAAATGAACTTCCACAGACTTCCAGAAATGATTTGTGATATGGAAACCACCGTTTGATTTGATATTGTTAGGCTGGCGGTACCTCCTCTGTACCTGCATCACCGAACTCGAACTTGCCACCCCGGATGCCATGAGTGTTGAGCGTGAGTTTCTGGGTCGGATTCGAATTACAATTATATTCTGACATGCATAATTGAGTTTCTATCATTACCCACTCTCATCGACGCATGCCTTGGATTTGTCTGACATGGGATGATCATATCATCATTACCTTCAGTCGTGGATATCACGCATGTGATTCCCGCTCTCTTCAACAACGACCTGTGGAAAACGCCTCTGTCAGCTGTTCATACTTGCCCCTTTCGCCAGCGCGTGACCCCTTGGAAAACCCCTGTTAGCTGCGGAAAGTATGCACTTTCAACAGCGCACCACTTTATGCAAAGCACTCCTTAGCTGCGGAAAGTATGCACTTTCAACAGCGCATGACCGTGTAAAAACCGCTCCATAGCTGCGAAAAGTAAGTACTTTCAACAGTGCGCCACCCGCAGAACTGATTGTTTGGTCGTTTTGAAATTCACCACTTTCAACAGCGCAAAGACTTATGAAAAGCGCTCCTTAGCTGGTGAAAGTCGCCACTTTCAATAGCGCACACTCAACTGTTGGACACAAGTTAGCTGTGGAAAGTGAAAAATGAAAATTTTGAAAAGAAGACTTTATGGGTCAAATTATTTTCTAAGACAAAACCAAAACCTAAGCTTAGCAACTATAGAAACTTCAAAAAATGACTTGAGAGGTTACAACCTATCACCCTAAAAAGCAAATAAATCCACCAGTTTATTTGAGGAGTTAACACTGGCTCCTATTGGGGATGAACACCTCCCTGTGAGGTTTCAAGAACCATAGAATCAATGCCTTTCCTGGACAAGAACCTAAAAACTAAACTATCTTCTAGTGTTTCCATTGGGCATGGAGTTATTCAAAAATAAAATCTAAGACTACTATTACAATGTTTAGGCTTTACAGCCTTAGACGAAATAAAGTTTTAAAAAATGTCCGTTTACCGGGCCACTGAACACTGCTTCACCCTCCAGATTCTGCAAAACGAAAGTGTTATTGTTTTGAACCTGAGTAATCGTAAAAGGGCCTGTCCACAAGGAATCGAACTTGCCATGCTTGCCTTTCTCCTGTCGAAGAGCATCCCACTTTAGAACCCAGTCACCGATCTGAAAACTGTCCACCTTCGCCTTTCTGTCAAACGTCTTTTTGATCTGCATCTGATGAGCTTCTGATTTGTCCACTAATTGTTCACGAGCTTGCTGCAGTTCCACCAAATCCAGCATCCTTCTTACCATGTCATTTTTCTCAGTCTGCTCTTCCTGAAAGAACTTAGCCACAGGCAAAACTAATTGAACAGGAAAAATTGCATCAGTCCCAGAAACCAACTTGAATGGGGAAGTTCCAATGGATTTTTTAATAGTTACTCTGTCTTCCCACAGAGCAAATTTCAGTTTGGAATCCCAATTCTTCTTATTTTCCTCTAACCGTTTTCTTATGATCTTGATCAAGCTTTTATTCGATGATTCAACTAGGCCATTACCTTGAGGATAGTAGGGAGTCGAGTGTACCAGCTGGATTCCCATCGATTCACATGTCTACCAATGCTTCTGCTTTAAACACTGCTGCATTATCTGCCACCAACCTCTTGGGATAGCCAAATCTGCTCAAAATGTTTTCATAGAGAAACTTCATGACTACCTGGTGTGTAGCATTTCGGGTGGGGATCGCCTCTATCCACTTCATGAAATAATCCGTGGCTACCAGAATCCACTTGTGTTGACCACTGGATGAAGGATTTATCTCACCGATAAAATCTAGACCCCACTGCTGGAAAGGGCCATTTACCACAATAGGCCTCAGGGGTAAAGACTTCAGTTGTTGCTTACCGATAAATCTTTGGCATTTGTCGCAAGATTTGACAAATGCGCACACATCTGTGAAGAGGAAAGGCCAATAGTATCCAGCCCTCAGGATCTTATGGGCAGTAGTCTTCCAGTAATGATGGCCGCCACAAACGGCTGAATGAAATTGATGTGTCACCTCGACAGCCTCCTCTTTATCTAAACACCTGAGAAGCAAGCCAGTAGGGTCTCTCCAATATAACAGATTATTATAAATGCAGAATTTGATAGCTCTGAGCTTGAGAGCTCGAGCTTGAATCAAATTGAGTTCAGAAGGAACTTCAAGCTTTTGCAGAAAATGTATGATGCCAGAATACCATTCACAGGAAGACAAGTGCTCTGACACTTGCTGACTGTCATGCTTCCCTTCCGCTGCCAAATCTGTCTGTGAATTTTCTGAAATTTCTGCTATGAAATTAATATCCAGCAGTTTATGATTTTCCTCCGCTAACATCTTGGCGAGGCCCTGGACTTTTACCAGTTTGGTGGGATTTACTTCAATATTGAACTCAATCATCTTTGCAATCCATCTCTCCCTCTTTCTGTCAATATCCGGCTGAGTCAAAGCATCTTTTACAGAAGACGAAGGAACATATGCGACCACCTTTGAATGAAGGATATAAATTCTGAATTGTTTTAAATCTTTTATGAGAGCATAAGCTTGTTTATCGATAGGGTCATACCTTAGTTCAGCATCCCTAAGTGTCTTGCTGAAGAAAGCCACGGGATGATCAAAATTTTCCTCGTCCTTCTGAAGCAGGATTGCTGCCACTGTGTCATAGGAAGCAAAAGAAAAGATATAGAAAGTCTTACTATAATCTGGGCTGATCAGAATCAGAGATTCGATGATTGCTTGCTTGATATCCTGAAAAGAGTTTCTCGTGTTGTCTGTCCATTTTATCTCATCCCCTTTTTTCAGCATGCATGTTATGTGTTTGACTAATTCAGCAAAATTGGGCACAAACCTTCTAACAAAATTTATCTTACCGAGCAGTGACTGAATGTCCTTTTTTGATCTCGGCAAGGACAGCTTTTGAATTGCCTCCACTCGTGTTCGATCAATCATTACACCTTCTGCTGAGACGATGTGGCCTAAGAGCTTCCCCTTCCTTAGAGAAAACTGGGATTTCTTGGGATTCAATGAGATCCCAAACTGTCTGCATTTTAAGAACACTCTTTTCAGATGTTTCAGATGCTCCTCATGGTTGTTGGAATACACTGTAATGTCATCAAGGTATATGAGGACGAACTTGTCTTTTTCTCCCACAAATGCTATATCCATGGCCCTTTGGAATGTGGCCCTGGCATTCATTAATCCAAAAGGCATCTTGGAGTACATAAAGGTCCCCCAAGGAGTGGTAAACGCAGTCTTCTCCTGATCATCAGGATGGACAACAACCTGATTGTAACCGGAAAAGCCATCAAGAAAGGACATGACCTTTGCCCCTGAAATCCTCTGTAACAAGTGTTCCATCTTAGGAAGAGGATAGTTGTCCTTTTTAGAGCATTTGTTCAAGTTTCTGAAATCTACGCACAATCTGACCTCACCATTCTTCTCCCTTACGATCACCAGATTGGCAATCCATTTGGAATATCTCAAGGGAACTATGATCTTGGCATCTAGGAGTTTTTTAATTTCTCTTTCAATCAATGGCAGTAGAAGGGGACAGATGGGCCTAAGTTTTTGCTTGAAAGGAATAGTGTCTTTTTCAAGAGGTATCTTATGTTGAATAACATCGGGATCATAAGTCTTTAAATCGCTATATTTCCAAGCAAACACATCGGAAAATTCCTTCAAAACACTACAGTATTTTGACTTCTCATCAGCAGTCAATTCAGAAGACAAATTAACAAACTTGGGCTGGCTTTTACCTCCTATATTATGCTCTTGAACAGATGGATCTTTCTCCTTTTGGTCTGGCTTGTAAGGGACATCATTCTGATCGAAAAGCCTTTCCAATGGCATCAAACCTCGGGGTATATAATTGTTGGGTAGCTGGACAATATCATGCTGACCCAACCTCTTCTTTAGCTCAGGTTCCTGTGATTCTTCTTCATTAAGATTCTGTTGATCAATGTGTAAATCAGAAAACTCATCTACCACTTGGAGAAATCTGTTGAGTTATTCATCATCTTCAAAGACTTTCCAATATTTCATATTATCAGGTAAGGAGGGTCGATATTTTACTTGAATCTCATAGTTGAGCTTAGGGGGCATGGGTGGAATGAATGTGTTGGCTGAAACAGCAAGAGAATCAGTGAGCTTATTCATATCTCTTGGTATGTAGGAAATTTCAAAAATAGAAAAAGAATCACACATCTTCCATACCTCGTCTCTGTAAGCTTTTAATCTGACATGCTTAGCTTGAAAGGTGTTGTTTACCTGTTGCACGATGAGGTCTGCATCTCCCAATACCTTCAAACCTTTTAACCCCATCTCCTTGGCTGAATTTAATCCCAACAGCAGAGCCTCATACGCTGCTATGTTGTTGGTAGTTCTGAAGTCGAGCTTGAAAGACAAAGATATGGTCTCCTTTGAAGGAGAGATCAGAACTACCCCAGCACCTGTTGAGTCCTTAGTGCTGGCCCCATCAAAGTACATAGTCCAGACTGAAATGTCTTCACTTTCCGACTGTTGTTCAATAGGCTTCACTAGCTGCATAGGAGTTGATTGACCATCATCAATCTGAAGGATGCATGAACCAAAATCTGTATCCACGGCATAGATAGGATGATTGACGGAATTCTTTCCATTGTTGATGATATAAGCAAGCTAGTTTTCCCTGTAAAGTCTTTTCATTTCCCCTCCAAACACCGGAATCGTAGCGTATGACAGATCCATCTGCAATGTACCTCCTAATTTTTTTCCCCATGAACAAGACAAAAGTATCCCAAACTTCGGTGGAATATCAGCAACTACCATGTCCATAACCATGATCCTCATTGGTAATTGAGCAAGGTTAATAACCATGTCTTTGATGAGGCCGAGACATCTGACCTTTCTAGAATCAAAGGAGAAAATATCTTGATATGGTTTTGTGACTTCAAGACCAAGCTCATACATCACAGCCTTTGGCATAAGGTTATGTGATGCCCCAGAATCAAGCAAGCAATTGTGAAGGATTTTGTCATGGACATTTAAGGATATGTAAAATGGTGGACAAGAATCGTCACGGTCTTCTATCATGGGCCCTATGGTCACTTTAGGCTGGTCATCTTGTAGGTTAACGAAATCATCTGATGGAGAGGTCCTAGGCTCAAGAGATTTTAAGATGGTTGCTTTAAAGGTTGCATTCTTCATGAGTTCAGTTAAACGCATTGGTATCTTAACCTTTTGAATTTCTGATTCAAAATTGAAAGAGAGAGATGGTCTGTCTGAAACCTTTACCTCATTGGAAGGAGCCTTGAGACTGACTTGTTCCTTTACCGGGGGCTGAATTTGTTTCTTCGGTTGCTTTGCTGGAAGGGGGGTCTGTTTTTCAGGAGCGGGAGGCTGCTTGGCAGCAACCTCTTTACACTTCACAGGAGAAAAATCTTCCTTGTCCTCCGCAGGAGCAGCAATGGATGTTTTTAGGACAACATTCTTCTTGGACCTTAAGTTATAACCTTTCTGATCATCTGTCAAGTAGACCGCTCCTTCAGCACATGCCTCTTGAATTTGCTGATCCATCAGAGCTTCTTCGTAGTCTACTTGTGTCAAAAATGAAGAATCATTTTCGACACCGAAATAGTTTATATCATCAGCATCTTCAAGCTCATCGTGAGGGGGTTGTTGGTCTTCATCTAATACTGCATTTTGAAAAGGGGGTCTGACCCTTTGATCATCAACTAGATTTCTATCTCTTTGAAGGATTTGAACTTCTGGATTATTCCTCCTGTAAGGAAAAGCATTTGGATTTCTGGGGGCAAAAGTGTTTGGTTCTTTCGCCCTTGCTGGTTGCTGATTTTGAACCTTCAACTTTGACATTTCGGATGTCAGATCATCCAGCATCTTTGCCATCTTATCCATTTTACTATTGGAAGAGGAGGACTCAACAGCAGACGTCTTCTTCTCAACCCTTCCTTTAAGCTTTTGTGATGTTGTAATATTAGACTCAACCTCGAGGGCAGCATCTTGCATTAAAGCAAGCATGGTTGATCATCTTTCTCTAAGGATAAGACAAAACTCTGCATCAAAGGCAGCAGAGAATGTGATCTTTGTTGATGCATCGCTTGGTTTAATCTCTGCAGGGATCTTACCAAACATTTTATTGAATCTCTTGATAAAGTCCGAGACCGATTCTCCATCTCCTCTCTTCAAATTTCCAAACTCAGAAATGTAGTATAACAGATCTCTTCTTTCTCCCCGGTGCTTTAGGAAAACCTCATCTAATTGTTCAATACTAGTGATCGAATTTGTTGGTAGTTCTTTGAACCACTCTCAGGCTTGGCCATCCAGACTCTGGACGAAGACTCTAGTCCACACATCTTCTTCTGAAATATTTATGTTTTCTGCATAAGCATAAAATGCTTCAATGTGTTCTTCAGCAGTATATTCCCCTGCTCCTGTAAACTTTGGCATATATTTCTGGTAGTCACCTGTTGGCATGGAAGACAGGGGATTTGGCAAGACAAGTGGGGCATATCTATTTGCCAAGATCTGTTCCATCCTGGTCAAAGGGGCAGCCATGGCAGTCTTGGTGATTGATACAGACAAAGAACTTGTAGGAGATGATGGAGGAGATGAGCTGCCTGAGTTAGAATAGAATGGTTGTCTTACTTCATCTTGAGCAGAAGGTTCAGAGACTGGTGAAAAATAAGAGGCTTTATAAAATTGACCAAGCAATGAGGCTAGATTCTCTTCACCCTTAGAGGACAGATCATGGAGAATTTCTTCAAGGACAGGCAGATTAGTCTAAGTGTGTAAAACACCTTTCGAAGGTTTGATAGGTGATGAATCAAAAGAAGATGAAGAGGAAATTTCTTTCTGTTGGGAGGATTCAGTATTTAGTTCTTTCGGATGGGATGAAATGTCAATCTCAAGGACAAAATCAGTAATATTAGAAGAAAAAGAAGGTTCTTCTACATTAGATACTTGAGATGAATTTTTTATTTCCTGGGAATTCTGAATTTCAGCAGGGGATTCAATCAAAGGCTTATTAGATATGGAAGGATGAGAATCAGTTGGAATACCTGAATCAATTGCTCTTGCAGATCCGGAAAACTGTGTTTGAAAAGATTTTCCGTTGCTGATGATCTTCTCTTGATCAGGAACTGATGTCGTCAATGGGCCTTCTGGGTTTGCCCTGGTGTGAGCTCTTTTGGGAGCCACTTCGTTTCAATGGAGTCGCCAGATAGAAAATGTACAACCTGATAGTGTCTACTTCTTGTCTATCATCAAGAAATAGATCTATGTCGTCTCCCAGAGAAGCTGAGCTTCGATCTCCTCTCCCTGGCAATGACACCAATTTGTTATCACTCCAGGAAACTCTCCTAGGGTGTAAGTCGGAGATGCCTAGTAACTTACTCTTTTTGGAAATATTTTCTTAATATTTGATGTGGTTTTTGGATCAAGATGAATATCTAGGGACTGGACTGTGTGTTCAAGACTGTCTAGAAATATAAAATCATACAAGGCCTTCTAATAATGCAGTCAGACAAGGTTTGATTAAATGCAGAAGGAAAACAGGTATTGAACCAGATTATACTCATATAAACAAGCACAATGGGTTTAATAACCAAGGAAATAACTTATGATTATCAACTAAATCAATCAACCAGTGAGATGACAGTCACAAGCAGATTAAATGAGCATCAATAAAGAACTTTCACTCATAAGATATCAGAGAACAGAGGAGAAAAATCTGACAACACAACTTAAGGAAGCTTGCAATTTTTTATATAATAAGAATAGGTCTTTTGATTACAGTAGCAGCATCGGTATAACCCAAAATCGAACCACTGGTTCATCTAAAAAATGAGTCTTTATAGTCTTACAAACAGTTTTTACAGATCGTAAAAACATGGATCTGTATTTAATAAAGATAACTCAATTCTATCTAAACAACTTGAAATTAAAATCTTTAACAACTAAACTAGAAAGTTGAATTGTCTTCAATCTCCAAAATCGCCAGCTGTATCCTTCATCTCCTGATCTCTGCAATGTGGTGAAGAATAATAGGACATCTGTCTATGACAGTTGGATCTCCCAACGTTCATGGTCGATTTTTTAGGAAATATTTTTTTGCATTTGTTACCAAAATTCACTCGAACCTTTGATGTTGAACCCTTTGCATGCGGTTTAATAGCCCACTGATACACTGGAACCACTTCAAAACCTGTTTGAAATGACCTGTTGTGCCTTTGGCTTCAAAATTTACTTTCCCAGCTTTCAACAGCGCAATCGTTTAATTTTTCGCGGGTTAGCTGTTGAAAGCCGTCACTTTCAACAGCGCACGGGTCACAAAATGATAGCTTTGCGCTGGGGAAAGTCCCGATTGCGCTCAAAATGGGTTTTCACATCCAAAATTTGATTTCAACCAAACTTAGTGTGTCTCAGATTTCTCACCTTACATATTGACGGCAACTTGAGCGAGTACCTTCAGATCTGGATGGTGTTTTTGGCTTAGTTTCTGTTTCAACCTCCTTATTTGCCTTTTGAGGCGTTTGGCAAGCCACCACAAGCTGTTGTAGTCTTTGGTGAGTTTTTTCTTCCTCTTCTTCTCTCTGACACTTTCCTTAGCCAATCTTTCAAATGCAGCATTGGTCTTGGCGAAGTTATCAGATAACTTCTTATACCTTTCTTTAATCACCCGCTCCAATACCTCTTGTTGGGCAATTACCTCCTTGAGATGCTTGATCTTCTGAGACTTCTTTGATTTGGAGTTTTTTTATGATTCTCCCTGTTCTGTCTGACTGAAGGTTTCATAGTTCTGTGCACACTCAGCTGACTGCTCAGCACTCTTGATGACAGGGCATTGGTCTTGCTGCTCTGATTCTGAATCTGAATAGGGCAAGTTTAGTATATTGGTTCTCTTCCCTATACTATGCTCTGTAGGATGCCCTGTGTTCTGTTCTGTGGTCTGTTCTGTGATCTTCTCAAAGTTTAACTTTCTCTTCAACCTGTGAGGCTTCATTCCAGATATTCTGTCTTCTGAAGGCCCTGGCAAGGTCCTTCTTTTTCTTGAACTGCTTTGAGGAGATGATTGTTTCTTTGAACCCTTCACCTGTTCATTTGCAGTCTAGTTCTGGGTTTCAAAACCTTCCCAGAATAGGAAATGTTCCCAGCTCCTTCCCTGTTGTTTCAATTCCTCCAGGATAATCAATTTTATGAGGCCGAAGTGACACAGAGTAGCTTTCATGCTCAAGGGTTGATCTCTAATCTTCTTGCAAACCTTAGTCAAACTTTTATGCAGGAAATAAGGCAAATTAAGAGGAGTCTTGCCTGTGAAATGATCCAATAGTTTGAAGTGGTACATCATCAGTTTATCATATCTTCCCTCTGAGGTAATATACAATTGGATACCTTTGAACAATTCCTGCCATTCTTCGTCTAGATAACAAATTAGCATACCCTTTTTCCATGCTTTGTGCCTATACCCCTCTTTCAAATAAACTCTGAAATCCAAATTTTTGGGAGCAGTGGTTTTAAACCAGCTCTGACCGGTTCTTGGTAAACTTGTAGCTGCGGCAATGACAGCCTCATCCACTCTAACTTCCATGGACCCGACGCGAGCTTTATTGCCATCGAAAGTCTTGGCAAAGGCTTCTACAGTAGCCTGGTGGCAACCAACCTGCAACCTTTCAACAAACTCGATACACCCTGCATTCGAAAAATGCTTCTGGACTTCGGGATGTGATTGTAAAAAGGACAGGTTATCCAGCTCTCTCTTGAGTAGAGCACCGCTGCGTTTTCTCACCATTCTGTATTCGAAAATCCCGACAATTTGTAACCCCTGCAACTGCCAGTCGAGCCAAGGTTCTGCGCTGTTGAAAGCAGCTCGGGCTTCGGCTCTGTTTTGAAACAAATGAACTTCCACAGACTTCCAGAAATGATTTGTGATATGGAAACCACTGTTTGATTTGATATTGTCAGGCCGGCAGTACCTCCTATGTACCTGCATCACCGAACTCGAACTTGCCACCCCGGATGCCATGAGTGTTGAGCGTGAGTTTCTGGGTCGGATTCGAATTACAATCATATTCTGACATGCATAATTGAGTTTCTATCATTACCCACTCTCATCGACGCATGCCTTGGATTTGCCTGACGTGGGATGATCATATCATCATTACCTTCAGTCGTGGATATCACGCACGTGATTCCCGCTCTCTTCAACAACGGCCCGTGGAAAACGCCTCTGTCAGTTGTTCATACTTGCCCCTTTCGCCAGCGCGTGACCCCTTGGAAAACCCTTGTTAGCTGCGGAAAGTATGCACTTTCAATAGTGCACCACTTTATGAAAAGCACTCCTTAGCTGCGGAAAGTATGCACTTTCAACAGCGCATGACCGTGTAAAAATCGCTCCATAGCTGCGAAAAGTAAGTACTTTCAACAGCGCGCCACCCGCAGAACTGATTGTTTGGTCTTTTTGAAATTCACCACTTTCAACAGCGCAAAGACTTATGAAAAGCGATCCTTAGCTGGTGAAAGTCGCCACTTTCAACAGCGCACACTCAACTGTTGGACACAAGTTAGCTGTGGAAAGTGAAAAATGAAAATTTTGAAAAGAAGACTTTATGGGTCAAATTATTTTCTAAGACAAAACCAAAACCTAAGCTTAGAAACTATAGAAACTTCAAAAAATGACTTGAGAGGTTACAACCTATCACCCTAAAAAGCAAATAAATCCACCAGTTTATTTGAGGAGTTAACACTACCAATTCATTGTGAGCAAGTATTTCTTTAACTCAAATAAGAAATGATAGTGATCATTAATCTATTAATTCATAGTTTATTGCGATAATATATATGTGTTTATTAATCAATAAAATTGTTATAACATACATCTAATATATGTATGTCGTTCATGTGCATGTATTTTTCTATGAGGATATTTTGGACCCGAAATGGATATTTATCATACATTATGCTCCAAGAATAAGGCATGTATTTGACGATGCATTAGTGGATATTGAGCAAAACAATGATGGCCAACAAAATGAGAGAGAGGGATTAGAGAACATCGAAGAAATTGACATCCACGATGATGTTGAAAATGGTTATATTCATGCACAAGAAGACAACAATCCAGAGTTAGATGATGTTATGGAAGACAACAATATGGATGGTATAGAAAATGATGATCCACATACATTTGGTAACAATATAGATGGTCTACAGTGAAATTTCAATGATGATGAAGATGATGCAGGTTAAGATGAGGATGATGATAATATTAAATACTTGAAAGAACATATGAACATTGACAATGATACATTGGATGACATTGTTGCAAGCAATAATGTTAATGAACAAGACTTCTAAATTTTCATAATTATTTGTAATCCATGTTTTAAAAATGTTGATTCGTTTGGCCCAAACTTTGAAATGCTTCAGTATTATTTGTGTCGATACAAATAACCTCTTGCAATATCCTTAAAGTGCTCAAACTTTTCTATGAATTGTTGGCAAAAAAAATAGGATTACTTGGATAAGAGTTAGCATGGTTAGTGGTCATTTATTGGTTGATAATGGTTTAGAGGTGTTATCAGGTTATTGGTTAGACTAAGACTGAACTAGAATCAAGAACCTATTCAATAAAAATACATTAAATATGTAATTGTTAAAAAATATAATTACATATATTGTATATGTAAAACAATGTAAATCCAAACCATTAGGCTAAATGTATCCAAAGTTTGTTTATTAATTTATATTTTTAAACAAATTGAAATATTTCACTAAGCCTAAGCCTGAGACCTTAACCTTTATACCATATAACCCCTAACCCCCTAACCCCTAACTCCTTGAAACATAGACGATCTCGAAGGTTGCATGGGGGCATCAAACATCCTTGAGTTTTGAAACCCTCCCATACCATCAAGGCATTTGTCTAGTATAACCATGTTAAATTTCGACGCGTACAAGTACAATTTGGAGAAATTTCAATGTTGGCCTCATTCATTGCTAACCATGTAGGGTCAATGGATGTATATTAAGCCCTTCACCTAATATAATCCCTAACTCATTAATCATTAAACCACTTGCATGTTGGACCCTGTAAAATTATTTTGGGATGTCTCAACTTAATAGAATCATGGTTTAATCATCTTGAAGAATGCCACAAGAAAAAGTCAAATACATGGAAATTGGCATCTTCATCAGGTTTCGTTGTAAAGATGGGTATGTCGGGTTTGATCTTTGTTGGCATGGATGGAAAAATTGGTTCATGATGAATATGGTGATGATGACGATGGAAATGAAAACCATGATGATGACGATGGTGAAGAGAATGATATCTCTGAGTCTTTAAACCCTCCCATACCGCCAAGGCATGCACCTGGTCTAAACATGTAAAATTTCAACGCATATAGTCACATTTTGAAGAAATTTCAACATTGGCCCCATTCACTGCTCACTGTGCGGGGTCAGTGGATGACATTGGTGATGGGCATCTGGGAATTTCCAAGACATTTCAAGAGAGTTTCAACAAAGATTCTATATAAGGTAATGACGAATGATGACAATGAGATCGACGTGCATGATGGACATTGATGAAAATATGGATGATCTCAAAGATTATATGGGGTCATCAAACATACTTGAGTCTTGAAACCCTCCCATACCATCAAGTCATGTGTCTAGTCTAACCATGTCAAATTTCAAAGCATACAGTCACATTTTGAAGAAATTTCAACATTGGCCCCATTCACTGCTCATTGTGCGGGGTCGATGGATGACATTGGTGAAGGGCGTGTTGGAAGTTCCAAGACATTTCAAGAGAGTTCCGACAAAGATTCTATATAAGGGAATGACAAATGATGACAATGAGATCAATGTGCATGATGGACATTGATGCAAATGTGGACAATCGTGAAAGTTATGTGGGGACATCATACATACTTGAGTCTTGAAACCCTCCCATACCATCAAGGCATGTGTCTAGTCTAACCATGTCAAATTTCGATGCATACAGGCACAAATTGAATAAATTTCAATGTTGGAACCATTCACTACTCACTGTGCAGGGTCGATGGAAGACATTTGTGATGGGTGTATCGGAAGTTCCATGATATTTTAAGAGAGTTCCAACAAAGATTCTACAAATGGAAATGATGAATGATGACAATGATTCATCCATGATGAATGTTGATGCAAACATACTGGACGATCTCAAAGATTATGTGGGGACATCAGACATCCTTCCCATACCATCAAGTCACGTGTCTAGTATAACCACATTAAATTTCGACGCATATAGACACAGTTTGAAGAAATTTCAACATTGTCCCCATTCATTCCTCATTGTGCGGGGTTGGTGGATGGCATTTGGGATGGGTGTATTGGAAGTTCCATGACATTTCAAGAGATTTCTGAAAAATATTCTACAAATGGAAATGATGAATGAGGACAATGATACGTCCATGATGAACGTTGATGAAAACATGGACGATCTCAAAGATTATGTGGGGACATCAAACATGCTTGAGTCTTGAAACCCTCCAATAACGTCAAGGAATGTGTAAAGTCTAACTACATCAAATTTTGACACATACAAGCACAGTTTGAAGAAATTTTAACGATGGCCCCATTCACTGCTCATTGTTAAATTTGGCAGCATCAATAGTCATTCTCCAATGAGAGGCCATATGGGCCACCCTGAGGATAGCCAGGGAGATTTGGAGAATCAACCAATCTTGTGAGGTATTGAAAAAATTCAGGGGGAATATACAACCTCGATGAGTCAAGCCAAAAGTCAGGACGAACGAGATGCTATGTGAGTCTAATGCAAAAGTCAAGGGGAACGTACAACCTCTGTGAGCATAGATAGACTAGTGAAAAAGTCAGGGGGGAGATACAACCTCTGTGAGCCTAGTCAAACCTTGTGAGGCATGAGCAAAAGTCAAGGCATATAGAAAAAGTTAGGTTGAATATAAAATTCTTATGAGCTAGAAACAAACGATATTCCTAATATTGCAAATGAGATAAATGTATTGATCTAGTGCGTTGGCACGTGTAACATTATCCACTATGAAGAGAATTTTGAATTGCCTTGTAAAGAGTTGAGTTGTAACTGAAGTCTTAAGTCTAGTTCTATTTTTGAACTAAAGTGTAATGTTGATTTGTAACTGAAGTCTTAAGTCTAGTTCAATTTTTGAACTAAAGTGTAATGTTGAGTTGTAACTGAAATCTTAAGTCTAGTTCTATTTTTGAACTAAAGTGTAATGTTGAGTTATAAGTGAGGTCTTAAGTCTAGTTCTATTTTTGAACTAAAGTGTAATGTTGAGTTGTAGCTGAGGTCTCAAGTCTAGTTCTATTTTCAAACTAAAGCATACCAGTCTCAAGTCTAGTTCTATTTTCGAACTAAAGTGTAATGCTGAGTTGTAACTGCGGTCTCAAGTCTAGTTATATTTTCAAACTAAACCATACCAGTCTTAAGTCTAGTTCTAAGTTCGAACTAAAGTATGAAGCTGAGTTATGATTAACTCATGCAAACAGATCATTGTTTCGAGTCTCTCCTCTTCTCCTCTTCAGCCTATATAAGCAAAGGTCGACCCCTCTCTTCAATACAGTTTTGAGATGCAGGTTAAGGGTGAAGCAATAGAGGCACACATCAGTGATAAAGTGGCAGCATACCAAAGCAGCATATTAGTGTTGTATATCAATAATAGAGGCAGCATATCAGTGTTGTATATCAACAATAGAGGCAACATATCAGAGGTGTATTTTAGCAAGGTCTTTTAGGTCTTTGTCAAGTCAGAGTCATCTTGGCAAGCTCTTTAAGAGCAAAATATTCATGGTGGATATTTGTAAGTGATCTTACATTATTAATGCAATAAAGGAATATTGTTTGTTGGGGTTTTTCTCCCTGTACAGGGTTTTCCAGGGTATATGTGTTGTTGATGTGCATGCTTACTTATCTACATAGTTATTGCTATTCGATTATGATTTGGTATTGTTGAACTGTATTAAGATGGAATCAAAGTATTGAAGAAAACAAAAGAATTAATCCGCATAAGAAATCAAGCTCAAAATTTAACATGGTATCATAGCTTAGGGTGTGTTAAACAAGTTGAAGTGCAGCAGCAGGTACACACAAATCTAAGCTAGCTTGATTAAGTTTCCAGTGTGAGTTCCACGACATCCTCCATTTCAATTAGGGCCGAGGATAGGCTCGAAGGAGATGCTAACTTCAATGTGTGGAAGCTCCAGATAACAAATATCTTGCAGGAGCATGATCTTGAGCAATATGTGACCATAGTGGTGGAGGAACCCACGAATAATGTAGGAAGAGTGACCTTCAGGAAGAGTCAAGAAAAGGCCAAGAGAATCATCTTTGACTCAGTCAAAGATAGTATAATCCATGCAATGACTTCGTTAATGACTGCCAAGGACTGTATGGATACCTTGGTGAATCTGTATGAGAAACAGGCTCCAAGTCAAAAGAGGACACTTAAGCACAAGATTAAGTATTTCAAGATGGAGAAAGGTGAATCAGTGGCATATTTTTGTTCTAGGATAGCCCAGATCAGAGATCAGCTTTTGGTCATAGAAGTGACAATGGACAATGATGATTTAGTGCATGCCATTTTTTATGGTCTTCCTTCTTCATGGGAGACCTTCTTATCCAGTGTAAGTGGGAGAGAGATTTAGCCCATGTTTGAGAGGTTATGGCATGATTGCCTCCAGGAGGAGAGTCGCACAGCTACCAGGAGCGAGCCAACGAAAGAAGAGCACTCAACTTTAGCATCAAGATTCAAGGGAAAGAAGAAAGGCACTTTCCAAAAAGGCTCTCATAGGAAGCCAAACACAAAAGGTACATTCAAAGGAAATAATATTGATACATCTAAGATTAAATGATTTAGTTGTAATAAGTTGGGTCATTTTGCTAAATATTATTGGTTTAGAAAGAAATATCCAAGGAAAGGGAAACATCATGCCTCAACTGTTGAGGATGATGAATCCAAAAGAAATCAGAAAATTTCTTCTAATGAGAAAGAAAATAGAAAATAATATTACTTGGTTTTTGCCTTATCAAGTTCATTTTTCATGGGGCCGAAAACTTGGTTAGTAGACAGTGGTGCATCAAATCACATGACAGGGTACAAGGAGATCCTCTCATATTTTGAGACAAAATCTTTTGCAAAGCATGTTGAGCTTGGGGATGACAAATGTTACAAGATATAGGGAGTAGGCTCTATCTCCTTTAGATTGGAATATGGGGCTAGACTTCATATTGATGAAGTATTATATGTTCCAGGGCTCAAGAAGAATCTACTATTAGTTGCAACCCTTGAGGACAAGGGATATTGGGTGATTTTCAAGGACAAGAAGGCATTAATATGGGCTAAAGGTAGCCACTTAAGTACAACATAACCCATTGGAACTCGCAGTGGAGGACTGTACGTCGTGTCAGGACATTCAATTCAGGCATTGGCTCATGATGCGACTAGGTCCAACAAGTTGTGGCACATAAGACTTGGACATATTCGTTACAAATCTCTTCCAGATCTACAGAACATGGTATGTGGCATGCCCTCTATTTCTCTCAGTAAAAATGAAATTTGTAAGGGATGCATGCTAGGTAAAAATATAAAGAAACCATTTCCTAGTAGTGACAACAGAGCTCGAGGCATATTAGATCTTGTTCATTATGATGTATGTGGTCCCATGTTATCTCCATCACTCAGTGGTTGTTTGTATTATCTCATTTTTATTGATGATTACTCAAGAAAATGTTGGATACAATTCCTTGAATCTAAAAGTAACACATTTGATAAATTCAAAGAGTATAAAGTCTTTATTAAAAAGCAGATAGGGAAACACATCGAAATCCTTAGAACAGACAATGGAGGAGAGTTTGAATCTCTCCAGTTTGAGGATTTCTGCAAGTCAACATGAATCAAGAGACAGTTGACCGTGCCATATAACCCTCATAAAAATGCAGTTGCTGAGAGGAAAAACATGACAATTTGTGAGGCAACAAAAGCAATGATGTTTGACCAGAATCTGCCAAATTCTTTATGGGCAGAAGCTACCTCCACTACCGTGTATATTCAGAACATGTGTCCACATGCTATCTTGAAGGAAAAGACTCCTGAAGAGGTCTTCTCAAGGATCAAACCTGAAGTAGGGCATCTAAGGATATTTGGGTGTCATGTGTATATTCATGTCCCTAAGGAAAAGAGAACAAAGACGAAACCCTCAGGCAAGAAAGGGGTTTTTTTGGGGTACGACGAGAACTCGAAGGCTTATAGGATTTATGTACCAGGTCAAAGGCAAACAGAGGTAAGCAGAGATGTGACTTTCCATGAGGAAGCCACATTTAAGAAATCAAGAGAGCTTCAGCAGGAATCAAAACCAGTTCAACCAGCTTCACCCTCTTCTGAAAATGAAGAGTTAGATGATCAGAGGGAGAAACCTCATGAAGGGCCAAGAAATGAGCCCGTAGAACCTGTTGAAGTGTTAGAAAGAACTCTTGAAGAAACTCCAGCCAAAATAAAGCAAGGGTGGCTTAGAGAAATAGTGCAGGAAGCAAAAAGGACAACTGCTCCCAAAGGAACTTTCAGGGAAAGGAAGAGGCCTC
This sequence comes from Picea engelmannii, assembly GCA_009831015.1. Taxonomy (NCBI): domain Eukaryota; kingdom Viridiplantae; phylum Streptophyta; class Pinopsida; order Pinales; family Pinaceae; genus Picea; species Picea engelmannii. The sequence goes on from ML802770.1 coordinate 208,143, forward strand.
GTAGGTTTGGAGGCTATGTTGCACTAGTGAGCAACATTAGTGATGTTGAACCTTCTTCATTTTAAGAAGTAGATAAATTACAAGTATGGAAGGATGCCATGCTTGAGGAATACAGGTCTATTATAAAGAACAATGTTTGGGACATTGTGCTAAGGCCAAAAGACAAATCAGTGGTTTCTTCCAAATGGATCTATAAGATCAAACATGTAGCTGATGGAAGTGTGGAAAAGTTCAAAGAAAGATTTGTATCCAGAGGCTTCACTCAAAAATAAAGAATCGACTACGAAGAGACTTTTGCCCTTGTAGCCAAGTATACCTCCATTCGAACTATTATTGCTTTAGCTCCCGTTCTTGGTTGGAAGCTACATCAGATGGATGTAAAAACAACATTCTTGAATGGAAAGATTGAACATGAGGTCTTTGTAGAACAACCAAATGGTTTTGTATTGCATAACAAAGGCACTCATGTATGCAAGCTAAGGAAGGCCTTGTATGGTCTTAAGCAGGATGCCAAAGTTTGGTATGACAAGATTGATGGCTTTCTTAAAAGCCTGGGATTTCATAAAAGTGATGTTAATACAAATCTGTACTTCAAGGTAGGAAGTAACCAACCTGTTATATTAATCTTGTATGTTGATGATCTCTTTCTAACAGGAGATGAAGGGTCAATAGCCTGGTGTAAGAGAGAGCTAACCTCAGAATTCGAGATGAAAGACTTAGGCTTGATGCATTACTTCCTAGGATTGGAAGTATGGAAAAGACAGGGCGAGATATTTCTGGCACAAGGAAAATACACAGTGGATGTACTAAATGTTGATATTATCGTAGATGTGGGAGGTATTTACCTCCACGTGTAAACCTAACGAGAATAGAAGACTCTGGGAAGCAAGAGAAAACCCTAATGTGTTGGCTAATAGCCCTAGAAGTCTTGTCGGCCCAAGAAGATAATTTATATTAGGTTATTAGCCTCTAAGAGAAGAATTCGGCCAGAAATAATAATAATATACTGAACAGACATGTACCCAGAAGGAGAAGTCGGCCCCAGTAAGTTTTCCAAAACCACTATAAATACAGGGCACTAGTTCTCATTTGTCATATCTCAAAATTGTAGAAGCAACAACTGGTGTGCACTGCAGTTCCCAGTTTGGTGTGCACATGTGGAGGAGAGCTGCAGGTGCAGCTGCTGCAGCAACCAGTTTTCAGTGTTGGCTTGGACTATCTCTTGGCTAGGGTTTGGACTATCTCATCAGTTGTTGTTGGTGCGTTATCCTTGGAGAAAGATGTGCTACACCTTGCTTGGACTATCTCTTGGCTAGGGTTTGGAACATCTGATCAACCTTTGTTGATGCGCTATCCTTGGGGAAAGGTGCGCTACCCTTTGTATGGCTATCTAGCCTAGGGTTTGCTTCCAGAATGATTCTCTGTCAAGGTTAAGGTGCTCGGAGGGTGGCTTCGGCCTATGGTTGGGTGACAAGGGTATTGTCAATGGTAAAACGAGCACATATTCTAACAGGTTATGGGCCCACAACTCCTTCATTCAGTCTAAACGCTGGAAGGAAACATAGCCGCTAGGATATTGAGCTCGCTGAGGAACTGTCGCTAGGGTTACTAGCAGAAGCAACTTCCAAGACATTATCGCTAGGGTTACTAGCAGGAGCAGTTCCAGAAACCCTAATCCTCTTGTTGAGGCACCTTAAGTGAATGGATTGACCTAATCTTCGGATAGATCCGTGCGCTCTAGCCTAGCGCATCGCCTGATACTCTCAAAAAGACAAGACGTGAAGTTTGAAATTCTGGTCAAATCTAGGGTTGGCCAAGTCAAGCAACCATGACTAACTCTATGAAGTATGAGAACAAGTTAGATGGAGCCTCTAACTTCAGAGTGTGGAAGACAAGGATTGACCTCGTCCTTGCCAAGAATAAAGTGATGGATATCGTGAAACCAGAGTTTGAAGAAGGAAAAGAGAAGGAATCGCAGAACGTTGCAGTTATGGAGAAGTTCAAAGATGTTGATATCAATGCTATGAGTATCATAGTGGAATCTATAAAAGACCACTTGATACCCTACATCTCCCATATTGACTCAT
>ML802771.1:0-15513 GCA_009831015.1 Picea engelmannii
GAGAGAAAGAACCAAGCCTTAATATAAATGACTAATTGCATGATCCAATCAAAGGATCTTAGCCCTCGTTTTGGGGTAAAAGCTATTAATTGTGTGAATTACATAGTCAAATACACTTCCCTTAAGGCTTTGAAAATATAACATTATAACATGCATGGATTTGTAAGAGACTTTCAAGTGTTTGGTTGTGATGCTTGAGTACATATCCACAATGAAAAAAGAAAATCCTTGCAACCTAAAGCTAAGAAGTACATTTTTGTCAAATACACAAAATATGTGAAAGATTATAGAATTCTTATACCAAAAACTATAAAACTCATTATTATAAGATATGTCTTGTTTGTTGAAGGTCTCTCGGCCTACATCCCTGGTTTGTTGTTTGTTCCATCTTTGGTTTGCAAACCACTTTAGATGCATGTGACATCTCCTTCCACTTCTTCTTCTCATTCTTATCCTATTGCAACTATTACATATCATTCTTATTCAGATGATGATGAAAATGAGTATAAAAACCAAACTCTACCTACTCCACCTCCTCCTCTAGATGAGTCTATTGAACCTAACCTACACTAGCCCAACAACTAGGGAAGAAATTGATCCTATGGACAGTCTCAATCCTTTCAATTAGCACAAAATGTGTTCTCATTTCCAACTAGCCTCTTCACTTTTGGCTTAAGTTCTAGAGACTTGAGGTCCAAAAACATTTAAAGCAACATCTATCCAACCATAATGGGATGAATTGATGAAGGAAGATTTTTTTTTCCTTATTGGTGAATAATACTTGGTATATAGTCCCTCTTCCCCAAGGAAGAAAAATTTTCATATGTAAATGGGTTTAAATAACTAAGTATGCATTATATGGTAGTGTTTTCTAGACACAAGGCCCAATTAATCACCAAATCTTTCTCATATGTAAAAGGCATTAACTATACTGAAACCTTTTCCCTTGTTGCCAAATTGAACTCCATTCACCTACTTCTTTCCTTTGCATCTTCATATCAATTAGATGTCCATCAAATGGATGTAAACTCCACCTTCTTCCATCATGATTCACAAGAATAAATTTACATGGAATGACCTCCTAGGTTTGTTTGAAGTTACTCCAATCTAGTTTTTGACTTGATAATCACTTTATGGCTTCAAACTAGCTTATCTTGCTTGGTATGAAAAAATGGAAGAATTTATTCTTGAATCAAGATATTCTAAATGCAAATCTAAATTGAATGTATATACCAAAATACTATCTAACCAACTTCTCATTCTTCTACTCTATGTTGATGACCTTGGAATCAATAGTAGGGATCCCAAATTATCTAACTATATGAAGTCTAGCCTTAGGAAGAAATTTGAGATGAAAGACTTAAGTCCCTTGCATTATTTTCTTCACCTCCCAATTTTGTAAATAAAGGAAGGAATTAATCATTCTCTTCCTTAGTATGCTTGTGAGCTCCTTCTTTGCTTTCACATAGATGAATACAAGCCATCCCCATGTCCCTTCCAATCTTTAGTTAAAATTTCCGCCACATGTACTTTACCCAAAGTGGATGCCACTATGACACATAAAGTTAGTTGGTAACCTATTGTATATAACTTGAACTCAGCCTAACATTTACTTTGTTGTTAATCTCATTGACCATTACATGCAAGATATGCATGGAAGTCATTGGAAAGAAGAAAAGAGGATGCTTTGGTATATCTATGGTACAATTCAATTTGGCATACAATGCAATTTAGGGGGGTCTCCTATTTTGGTTAGTCTCATTAATTCAAATTAGGGGAACAACCATAATGATAGGAAATATATTGTAATTTATGTTTTCAAACTTGGTTTAGGACTTATTACTCAATTATGCAAGATACAAATTTCTATTTCTCTTTCTATAGTAGAATTAAAGTAGAAATCACCAATTCTTGCAAATCACGAAACCCTTTGGCTTAGACGAATACTTTTCAATATTAGTTTCTAGTAGAAACATATGACCACCCTATGGTGTGATAGCCAGCATGACATTTATCTTGCTCAGTATTTGTTGACCTCATTTCTAGGAAATGCGGATAAAATCGCCAAGCTTTGCAAATTTGTTCTAAAATACCTAATTGGTTTTCTTCTAAAAAGATTCAAAGCCCTAAAACTAATGTTCTCAAGCCTATTTGAACCAATCCTCATTTTTTTATGGACTTGTCACCCATTTCAAACAAAAGAGGGTCCCATCACCTAGATTGCAATGGAGATATAAGGTGATACCATTGGGTACCATAGATCAGACTAGTCAAACAAAGGCACTCCTAATCCAGGAAAACTTCTAGTTTTGCACATTCAAATCCCTAGTGGAAACCAATGAAATAGTAAGGAGGTACCTCCTATAGAGTCAAAATATGTAAATAATATCCTATTGTCTAACTTGTGTAACTCGAAACCCTTAAAGAATCCTCCCATGGCAAAGAAATATCTAGAGCCTTTAGGATCCAAGAGCCCTATGGCATGCAATGAATCACCAGTCTTCTCATCTTAGTCTGAATATTTGAATGAGTTTCTCCAAGTGGATTCTGCATAAAATTCAATAAATAAACTAATCCTAGCCTCCAAAGCTCCATATCGAAGCCTAGGGCACACTGTGACCAAAGAAAACAAGGCAAAAAAAATCTTAAAGACAAAAGAGAGGATAAAACACATTTAAATATGGCCAATGAAACTTAGAATTCCATCAAGGACTTTGTGATCAATCTAAAATTCTAATGGGGATAGGGGGAATCCAATGGTTGTTTTACAATTTAACCCATGCCCCTAATATGTCAAGAGAAAATATCTCTTAAGAACATTGACGTGGTCTTCATTCAAGAATATAAAACAATCCCCCCAAAAAAGTGGGAGATATTAGGAAGGTGATATGCACACAAGCCAGAAGAATCTACACTGACCCTATGGGAATGAGTGGTGGTATTGTTATTTGGTACATCTATGGCTCATTAGAGGTGTTGGAGACTCACACTAATAGATTTTGGATCACTATGAAAGTTCAAGTAAAATAATGGAATCGACCCTTTTACCTCTCCAATGTATATGGAATGATATTAGATAACTTAAACCTTATTTCTAGAAACAAGTCACTAGAGTGATAAATCCTCAATGATCTCTCATGGATTGTGAGGGTGACCTAAACATCATTCACAAGCTTCATGAAAAGAAGGGGGCTACCAAAACCATTAAATCACAATCCTTTCATATTTCATCCATGTAAACAAATTAATAGGTTTCATTCCACACAATGGCAAGTTCACTTGGAATATCCAAAGAAATGGTATAGGTTTTGTTATAAAAAGGTTTGATAAATTCTTGGTTAGTGAAGATTAGTTGGACTTAGGGTTCAATATGGAATCTCAAATTCTAAAGGGTGCTCTTTCTTATAATTGGTCAATCACCTTGGTGTGGAAAAATAAAATCCCACAAACTTACCATTCATATTTGAACAAATGTGGGAATCACATCTTGAATTTATGATTTGAATCAATGAATGGTAGATATAACACAAAGTCAAAGGCTCTAGGATGTATGTTTTCCACCAACAAATTAAAATATCTAAAAAATAAGTTGAAAGCATGTAACAAATAGGTTTATGGAAACATTTTCAAGGAGAAGGAAGAATTTGAATAATAGAGGACTGAACTCTAGTATACCATAGAATAGGATGGTCTACCAAAGGAACTTCTTAATAAAGAATTAGTTATGATATTCAAATTGGAAGAAAACTAAAAAATAATAATAATAAACTTAGGGTTACTGAACTTGGACAATGAATCCAATACCCATGAAACCTTGGAGAATGAATCCAACAATCATCAAATATGTATTTATACATTTATCATATCATTAATGATTTTGCAATCTCCCCCTTATCTTATTTGCACATTCTAACAGTGGTATCATGGGAGCCTTGGTTCATAGGCCTGATTTGAGCTATGGTTGAGAAACGTCTCTCCTCATTAATTCTATTGAGCGTCTTCATTTCTTCCTGCTAGTATGTATATATCTGCCTCAATCTGCAATCTGATCCTGCAAATCTGCAATCTGATCCTGCATAGGCGTTAGGGCATAGAAATAAACGTTCCTCTGCCTAAATATAGGGTTTTCTAACCGAGCCTGTCCATTATTCTCTGTTGATAGCTATTGAAAGCAGTTCGCATTCTTCTCTGTTATGCGTAACCGTTAAGTTATGTCTTCTGAGTCTGCTAATCCTTCGACAGGGTTCTCACGTGTGAAATATTCCTTGAGTGGCTCTTTCTGCACATTGTATGAGAAACCGTTCAGGACGTGCTCATAGAAATGATATCGCTGGTGTTTATTTTCAACTAGCGCCTCAGACACTATTACATTGTGTTGGCAAGATGCAAGAAGAAATCGATGCTTTGAGAAACCGGGAGAGTGAAATGATTTCTAAGACAGTCGTTCGTTTCATTTTCCATGCAATCTTACCGTTCCTTTTTCACGACAAAGTCATAATTCAAGGATCTTTTGGGCTTGTATTTTAGTATTTTAAGAGAATGTGTTCAGCATATTTTTGGAGTCAACATCTAGCATACTTTTGGAGTGAACATCTATATCGAAATCAAGGATGATTTTAAGGATGAAAATTTATTTTAAAATGTAGAAATCTTGGTGAATCTTGTTAATCTTTCATATGTGAACTATAAAATGTTTGGGTATTTTTGTAAAAATATTAAATTTATAAGGATTTTATATAGTTTGTATAAAATTTTGGTGATTTTTAAGATAAAATAATTTTATCCCAAATCATTTTTAGAATAGCCAATCTATTTTTGATAAAAATCATGGAAAATTAAGTCATGAGCAAAATTTAACCCCTAAAATCATCACCAACTCTAAACTTGATCACAAATCCAGATCTAAGAGTTGCCAAAAAAATCGCACTACAAGCATTCTCGAAAGCTATGAGGAAGTGGAGAGGATGATTCTCTGCTCGGGAAGTGCCAGTGTCCTGTACTATCAATTGCACGTTGGAGCCATATTCAAGCACGTTCAATCTGGTAATTTCGCAAGTTGATTGGAATGTTATAACCAGCGTAAGGATTGTTTGTCCTTTGGAATATTATTGTGTACACTATTGCAGGTTTCTTGCTAAAATCCGTAAGTCTTCAAGAGACACTCAAAGGTTGCCTTCACAAAATTTCCCAACGTCTTGGTGGACCCTCGCGAGGAGGTGAACACATCTTCTATAAATACATTTTTTATCTTTACGCATTGGTTGGCTTCGATTTCCACTCGGCTGGTGCTGTCGAACCCAGATGCAGCTGAGTGTTTTACCTATGAGGCTTATAACCTTCTTGTGCAATCGAATCCAGAGGCCCTTGAGCTCTAACTGGTCGACGACGTGACGGTGAATCTCCTCGACGATGTGGTGCCGTATTCTCGTTCACCACAACGAAGGTCTTCTATAAATCGAAGAGGGGAGATTCCCTGCGATGCGTAGCCCCCATCTTTTATTGCATCAGGGGCAGAACTTTCTCTCATTGAAGATTCTCTTTTATTAGGGGCAACAACTGCCCTTGGAGGTGGGGATACTTTTGTACGTTGAGGGAGTGTGAATCGGGAACTAACAACATTTCCATTCATGTGTAGAAGTGTTTTTTCTGCATCTGCTCTTGTCTTGAATTCAACATATCTGATACTTTAGGCAATGGAACCACTCTGTCCATTGACAGCTCCACATTTACCACCTCGCCAAAGTTACTGAATATCTCTTTCAAATGAGCTTCATTGACATTTCGACTCAGATTGCCAATATAAAGAACCATCGATTCAGGCGGTGGAGAAGGTTTCCTCATGGGTGAGGACTTCTTAGGGGGTGCTGGGGGAGGTGTACGCCCTCTCCTTGTAGCTGCTACTGGTCTTTTCTTCCGTGGAGGGTTTTGATCCTTGGAGCTGTCACTGGCAGAATCAGAAGAAAAAGACTTTGACCTTATCACTTCCCCCGTGTGATAGCATTAGCAGAGGATCACAGGTACAAGATCAATCTTGGCCCACAACGAAGAATCCATCCCATCCATCCCATCCGGCTTTGGCTCTCTTTGCATTCGGATTGGTTGTTTTTGGTCGATTTGTCGATTCGATATGACGTGGTGAAATCTCTGGCACCTATCTCGGCAGAACGGAGATCGCTCCAATGCTCCCATAAACTGTATCTTTCAAACGGGCTTCCACTTCGTAGGCCAGGTTCTTAATCAGTGTTGTGTGGTACTACCGACCAACATTTTATCTTTTATGACATGTTGTTGGAGTCCTTTACTTGTTATTGAAGCCATATTGTACCATTGAAGATTTCATCTTTACAAAGGCAAATATTCAAGCCATATTGTAGACTTTAAGGTTTCATCTTTACAAAGGCAAATATTCAATTTATTCTGGTGCTTATCCTTAGGAAATAAGACTAAGAAGTTAAATGTTTTTTTGGAGAACGAGAGACAACATAGTTAACCCTGAAGATCAGTTCAACTCCAGAATCAAGGTATACTGGCAAATTTTTGTAAACGGGTGCATTTTTGATAGAAGTCGACACCATTCATTTGTTGTATGCATAGTTGAGTTCGTATTGTAAAGTTAGGGTGGAGTTGCAAGAAAGCCTTGACGTCGAATTATGTCTTTAAAATGGCTCGAGTTGATGAACTGTTAGAGTTACTGAACACTTTAATCCTCTCTTCTGTGGATAATACAACCACCACTGACAAAGAAACTTTGCAGTCTGTTGTGACTTGCTTGCAAGTTTCACAAGCCAAAGCAGCGTTGCTGCAAACTCAGACTCGACTTCTTCACAATGCACTTGAGCAAAAAAATCTTCAACAACATTCTGAACTCGTCCTTGCTCATAACTCTATTTTTTAAGATGAAGAAGATGATGATGCCTATTCATACTAACATCCAATACAGAAGCAACTCAGCGAGCCAGCTTCATATATGAATGCAAATGAAGTTCAGCTTCCTCTTTCCAAACAGATCATTAGACCTTGTGAAGACATCAGGCATAACAAGCACAGAACCGATATCGGATATGAAAAGGATGTCACCTTTCATAATCCAGATTACACTAAGCCAATCCAGTTCTAGAGTGTTGGATTGCTACAAAATGGTTCACATTCACCTGCTTTAGTTCAAGAGCAGATTTTGATATGCCAACATTGTCAGTGAGTTGGCCACGTTGAAGATCAATGCTTCGATCTTCATCCTTGCGAGCATTATGGATCGCACAATCATCATTCAGATAGGTGTTTCAAATGCAACATGACTGCAAGAGTAAAGAACCACTATGGATGGATTCATTCTTGGTGATGGTCATCAATAGTCAAGAAGATATCTCAGTCATACCAACAATCCCATTCTCCATTCTCGAGTATTGACTCATCTTGCAGTAAAAGGATTTGCATTTTTTCACCTTGTTCCTGACAGGTAGGAACAACATCAACAATTGATAGTAAGGATTCAAGTTTTGAAGTCTCATCAATCGAGTAGTAACAAGCGAGTGTGACAAGTGAGCTCGATTGGTTTGTGGTTTTCCTTAAACCACCACTTAGTAGAAGACTTATAGCTTTTGCTAGAAAATGGTTTGTGGTTTCCCTTAAACCTCCACTTGGTAGAAGACTTTCATCTTCTTCTACAGAACAGTTTATGGTCACCTTTAAACCAACATTCGAGAGCACTTCCATTTAGCAGAAGACACCAGTTCCAACTTCTAGCTAACTTAGGAAATGTTTCGGGAACCATTGAGCCTAGAGCAGGGTTCCAAAGTTTGTGGTCATCCTCAAACCACCAGATTGGTTTGTGGTCTTCCTTAAACCACCATCACCTTTTGGTTTGTAGTCATCCCAAAACTACCAAATTTAGAAAGCACATTCAACCATCAACCACTGCACTTCCAAATTTCAGTCTCCCACTTTCAGATATCATCTCTCACCTTGGACTCACATACGCCCTTTTGGATTAAAAGTGGGAATGTTGGAAACGTAATCCGTTAGAGTTACTGACTAGAAAGAATTGAATCATCAAGTGTGTACGAAGAGTCGTCAGGAGTTCGAGAGACCTTAAACAATGAATCCAACGGTCATCAAATATGTATTTATACATGTATCATATCATTAATGAATACAATGTCATGCTTATCTTATTTGTGCATTCTAACAAATCCAATGGATTAAAGACGCGGATAGGAACATTAAATTATTTCATAAGCCTGCCTCAGTAGGAGATCCACGAACCTCGTTGCTAAAGTCATAAATATCTCAAGGAACCTAGTGGAAGGACAAGTGAATCTATGCTTAGAGGTAGTAAAAAAAAATCGACGATCTTCTTCCCAACAAGGGACAAAATTATGGATAAAAAAAGACAACGACGACCTTCTTAAGAAGATAATGACAACCTTCTCATTCTTATCTATGAACAAGAACCTCTTGATGGGGTTTTTTCTATGAAAAAATGAAAATATCCCAGCGTTGATGGATTTTCAATTGATTTATTTCAGTTAGTATGAGATATCATCAAATCTTATCTCTTTTAGATAATAGAGGAACCTTGATATTTAGGATCCATTCTCAAGAATATGAATTCCATCTTTCTTACTCTCGTAAGAAAGAAAATGCAATATATTTGGATAGATTTTTCCTATTTCTATTTGTAACTTTATTTACAAAATTGTTACTGAAATCATGGCTTATAGATTGAAACTTTTGTTGCAGGAAATTATTTTTGAAGAATGAGGAGGATTTGTGGCAAGATACCAAAGCTTGGACTACTTGATCACAATGTAGGGAGTCATTCACACTTTAAAGTCCAAGAAAAAATACGGTATGTTGATCACAAATGACTTGGTCAAAGCTTATGATGGAGTATGATTGGACTTCCTCCAAGAAGTATTAACAAAACTTGGATTCTCAAAATGTTGGATTGAATGGGTCAAAAGTTGTGTCTCCATTGCTTCCTTTATTGTTCTTATTAATTGTGTACCCTCGGTCTTTTTTAAATCATCTATAGGATTAAGGTAGGGATGTCCATTGTCCCCTTTCCTTTTCATAAATCTCATGGAATCCTTAGGTATATCCATCTCCAAAGCTAGAGATGAAGGAACAACCAAAGGCATAAAAATCTCATCGAGACTACAACCTATTACTCACTTTTAGTTTGTTGATGACACCATGTTAATCGGTGAAGTAAATATCCAAGAAGCTAAAGCCTTAAATAAAATCCTTGAAGTATTTGAAGTTGTGTCGGGTCAAGAAATAAGCCTTGGTAAGTCTATTATGTTCTTTCTACATCTCAACATTTGAATATGTGAGAAGATCATCTTTATTGGTAAGTCTATTATGTTCTTTCTACATCTCGACATTCGAATCCATGAGAAGATCATCAATATTTTGGGCTTATCTAAAGGTGAATTTCCATCCAAGTACTTTGGATATCATCTTACTACATCAGGTTATGAGCATATTAGTTGGAGTAATACTATGGATAAAATCAAAGGGAAGTTGGAGGCATGAGAAAACAAATATTTCTTAGTAGCTAAGACATTGGTGTGCATCTCTTTAATTTTTGCTAGGATCCAATTTTTCCTCAACTCTATCCTCATGGTGCCCAAATTGACTTTAAATTAAATTGAATATATCCTTAGGAACTTACTTTGTTATGGTTCCTATAAATATAGGAAATGGAATCTCCTCCCCTCACAAGAGGATGTAAAACCCAAGTGGGAAGGGGGGTTTGGTATTAGGAAAAATTGGTATCAAGACTCCTAAAAGAACCAAATTATTTGTAGAGAAAGAATTTACAACACAATTATTTGGATGGTGTAAATACCAACTTTGTTCTTCATCATACTTCCATCCCTAATGGATCTCCCATTTGGAATAGTATGGTCAAAATACTCTACCTTATAGTAGATGATCAATTTTGAGAAATTTTAGATGGAGAAGTAGACTTCTAGGATACCTCCTAGAATGGCTGTCCTCCTATCAAATCTGAAGTAGATACTCATCACATCAAAGATAAGATTTTCTCCATAATTGGACCAAGATTCATGGCTTTTGGCAATAAAACCCTCCTTCTTATCCTTTTCAAATATAGTCTAACCCTATTAAGTGGTCCATTTAATTGCAAGAGGACCTACTTAGCAAATTCAAGCATTTTTTTTTGCAAAGAACCACTCCACACGAATTGGGAGTTGACATTCCATCTTGGAATTCCAAGTTTGGTAATTACATAGTGAAACAAGAATATATCACAATGTTTCAAGAGGTGGTCTCTCTTCATAAATTGGCAAAGTATGGCACCCAAGCTATTAGGGGGAAATATTAGCCTTCATAATACTTGCTTCCAAAAGAAAAACCTTCTTAGGGGAATCCATCTATCACAAGAGTATTTAGGGGCCATCTGTTTGTTTGAGGTGTGGAATTAGTTTTGAGGACAATTCTAATATTATGTTATAATGTCCCTACTCTAGGAAGGTTTGAGAGTGTTGGGAGAAATTTGCAGTTTCAATGTTCCTCCAACAAAATAAGATATATGTTTTCTTCAAGAGTGGAGGGGAAATGCATTGGAAATAGACTAAGTTTCCCATCATTTGAATAATTGAACCACACTTTATCATGTGGACACTTCAGAAAGCCAAGAATTTGTATCTTTAAAGAGATACTTCTATCTTCATATCAAATCTAGGATAGAGCCAAAAAAATATATAATTGAAGAAGCTAGTGTCTCCACCATGAAACTGTAATGTTCCCAAGCCAATTTTTTCGCTTGGAACACTAACTAACCATTGATTATCTTATGTTTGTGTGTTTACTTGCAGATTAACTTCTTAAGTTTTGGCCTTAGGTTTTAGATTCAGTTATCAAGCATAGATCTGAAGATATAATCGATGGAAACACAAGATATGACCACTACACAAGATATGGAACCAAACAGCATAGATATGACCTTTATTGATAGAATAAGCAAGAATTTGATACAATGAGGATGCAGATCTAGAATAACATCAGATAGCTCCAGTAGATAAGATATGAGCTGCTACAAAATGCTCCCGACAAGAAGATACAAGCCTCCAAAGGCTGAATACAAAATGAAGATCAATATAGAAGAACCAGGGTCAAGTCCAAACCCCCCCTAGTTGATGGCACGTCCTCCTGTAGAGCTGAGAAGACCCAATATTTCGGCCCAACTAAATGAAGTCTCCAAATGAGTCCAAACTCGGTAGAATGATAGATCGGGGTGATAGAACCCCCCTCCTGAAGTCTCGGGCCAAAAGGCTAAGGTTTGCTCCTCCAATGAAGTTGCGCCCTCCGGAATCCCTGAAATGCCCAATAATTCGGCCCTGGAACTTCCTAGAAAGATAGATCGGGGCACTGCAAGTCACTAGGTGAAATCTCAGGGTCAGATCTGAAGTATAACCCCGCCAAACTGAGTAGATCTGAATATCAGTAGTGCCCTCCTTCTCTCCAAAACATGCCACTGCTCTAAGAAATCAATTGGCAGGAATATCTCTCTCCAAAAACACTAGGATGATAGGTCAGGGACCTGTAAAGAAAACCCCAAGTGCTCAAATCTCCAAAAGCCCTCTCAGACCTTTGGATCAAACTTCTCTCCAAAGAATGATGTGCCCCTTGCTAGAAACCCTCAAGGGTATGGCCTGCTGCTCTCCTGGATGAGTGATGGTACTTGTGAATGCTGTAGAATGGTGTGGGAGGAGTATTGGATCCCTGAGACCAAGCTTGGAACAAGATGGGTGGAATCTTTCACCACTGAGTTGTTCTCAAGGTTTGTATTCTCAAAACCCTCAAAACTGTGTGCTGAAGAGCCCAATAGAAAAATGCATAATAATCTAAGATGAGTGAGAGGTGCGCTCTAGGCTTTCCTTTATACCTCCTTTCTATTCTGTTGTTGAGTTAAGTTAACCCTTAGGTTCAACTCCTAACTCAACCTCAAGCGCTCTAATCCTTCAGTGAATTATTTTTTACCTTTTCAAGTCAACTTCAAATTATAACATTGAGTTTAGATGAATTTTTCCCCATGTTGCATGAGACTATAGTCTAGTGGGGATGACTAGACTACTAAGTCTCTCCAAACCTCTTGATCAAGAGGTGGGGGACATTACAGTCTCCCCTGCTAGAAATTGCTTGTCCACAACCAATTCTGAACCTGTCCCCTATATCACTTGTTCACTCTCCCACATAGCATCCTCAATAGGCAGGTCCTTCCATTTGACCAAGTATTCCTTGATGCTTCTCCTCTGAAGTTTCTTCTCCCGAACCTCTAGTATTTCCTCCAGCATTAGTACCAATTGCCCCTCTTCATCTAAGGGTGGCAGTACCTAAAGTGGGGAGATGTGTTGGCCAATGGCCCTCTTTAAACATGACACATGGAAGACATTGTGTATCCTGCTACCCTGTGGAAGCTCAAGTTCATAACCCACGGCCCCTACCTTCCTGTTGATCCTGTAGGGTCCAAAAAATCAGGGTTGGAGCTTTTTTGCTCCGCTTATTTTGATAGAAGATTGCATGTACGGTTGGAGCCTTAAGTAGACTAAGTCACCAACCTCAAATGTGCGCTCTACCCTGTGTTTGTCCGCCTAGACCTTTTGTTGATTATGTGCCCTTTGCAGATGATTTTTCAATTCCCTGAGTATGTCTTGACTCTGTTGCACCAAGATGATCCTGTACCATAGGATCTTTGTTATCACCGAATGCAATCTCTACAAAGGAGAGAGGGTCATAACTGTACAGGGCCCTAAATGGAGTCATACCAATGGACATATGATGAGTGGTGTTGTAATAGTATTCCCCCAGGTGTAGCCACCTAACCCATGCCTTTTGTTGTCCTGCTACATAATTTTCGAGGTAGCCTTCCACCCACTTGTTGACTATTTCGGTTTTCCCATCAGTCTGAGGATGATAGTTGGTGCTAGGGGTCAAAGTCGTACCAACCAAATTGAATAACTCATGCCAAAAGGTGCTCATAAATCGGCTATCCCTGTCACTAACAATGGTCTTGGGCAACCCGTGTAGCCTGAAGATCTCCCTGAAGAACAAATCTGCAACCTATGTTGCGCTGAAGTCTGTGGCAATGGAGAAGAAGTGTGAAAACTTAGTTAACGTGTCTACCACCATGAAAATACAGTCTTTCCCCTATGCCCTTGGCAATCCTGTGATGAAGTCCATGGAGATGCTTTCCCATTTGTGCTCTGGAATGGGTAAAGGTTGTAATAGTCCTGCTAGATGGGTATGCTCATCCTTGTTTTCCTAACAAGTAGTGCACTCTTTGATGTGGCGCACTACATGTTCTTTGAGACCCCTCCATGAAAACCTTTCTCGTACCTGTCTGTATGTTTTGACAATGCCTTGGTGCCCTACCACCAGTCAATCATCACATGCATGTAGTATCTTGGCCTTGAAGGTTGACTTAGGAACCAAGAAGTTCGACCCTTGTAGTAGAAGATGTCATCTATGACTCTGAAGTTGTCATCCTGTACCTTCCCATCCATCATCTGACAAGAGAACTGGTTTTTGGAGTATTCCACTAGGAGGTGGGTCTTCCAGTCAACTAAAATATCGGTCATAGCATAAATTGATGGCCTTCTAGATTATGCATCTGCTATTACGTTATTCTTCCCCTTGACAAATTCAATGTCAAAATCATAGGCCTGTAACTTGCTAACCCACTTATGTTGCCTCTCATTCAAGTCCTTCTGTTCCAAGAAGTATTTAAGGCTGTTGTGATCTGATCTCACGAAAAATCTTGCTCCTACCAAGTATTGCCTAAATTTGGCCAAGGCATGCATGATGGCCAACATTTCTTTATCATAGATAGTGTAAAGAAGCTCAAGGCCCCTCAAATTTCGGCTCTCATTGTTGAAAAGTCAACAAGAAACATGTGTCTAATTTACTTTTCCCTTAATTAAATTAAACAATAAATATTAATCTATTATCTCATTCATAACTGAGTGAGTTGGATTTGTAACAGAATTACAAGTGTAGTTAAGTGAGTTAATATCAGTTGTACTAGTTGTAATTAAACATACACTAGTGAGAGTTCAGTTAATCAGTGAACTCACATGCAACTGAAGATTCTCCACGGTTAACTACATGCATGTCAGATCCAGTGGAGACCCAGTTGAGATAACATGTGAAAGGGACAGTTTGGCTATCAGTTGTGATTTGATCACACATGCAGTGGATATGCTTATGAGCATATGTGCAAACTAGACAATTCGTGAATATTTCATTGTGAGAATTCGAATTGCAGAGATTGTGCAAAGGAGGCAAGTTGTCTGGACACAGGAATTGGCACATGTATTTGTTGATTTGTGTATGACAGTGTGAGACGATTGTATTGTATTGAGAGCTCTTGGATCAGAGTTTTGTATGAGATTGTTTCATGATTCATGATATACATAATATATGATAGTGGGGTTTTTAGCTTTACGCTTTCCCGGAAAAACTTTTGTGTTATGTGTTATTGATATTTCACTTTGTGATTGTGGTTGTGATCATGGTTTAATTTTCCGCAAGAATAATAGTAGAAGCGATTCTGTATTTAACAGTGGCATATAATTGTTAGATCAGAAGAATCGTAGGAAATACTTAATTTGTATTGAAATTTCTACATGGTATCAGAGCCACGGAGTCACGGAAGTGAGGTGCGAACATTATTTCATTCTCACAGGTCCCGTCTCTAGCAGGGTGCGAACCCTAGTACTGAAAACTTCCGACATTTTCAGGAACAGTAATCCTCGCACCCTAGACAAAGGCAGGGTGCAAACTTCATTGGCATTCTCGCAGGCTACAGTGGAGCAGGGTGCGAACTTCCCTCACCCTACAGTGAAGCAGGGTGCGAACTTCCCAGGCAAGTTCGCAGGCAAATACACAAGCAGGGTGCAAACTCCCCTCACCCTACAGTGAAGCAGGGTGTGAACTTCCTAGGCAAGTTCGCAGGCTACACACAGGCAGGGTGCGAACTTCCCTCAGGCTACTCTCGGGAGGGGTGTGAACCTCCTAGGGAAGAGGGATTGCAGGAGTTGAGTTTTGGGTTGGATAACAATCGAATTTGCAAGATTTTCTTGGTGCGACACTTGATTCAAGATCAAAATGTCTTTCAATGGCTTGAGGTTGGAGTATGCACTCGAGGGCAACTCTAACTACATTGCTTGGAAGGACAGGATGGAGGCAGTACTTGAAGACAATGGCTTGAAGGGTTACATTGACAACGATGTTCCTAAGATGGATACGACAAACACTACAAATCTTGATGCATGGCAAAAGAAAGTGGCGAAGTCAAGGAGGATTCTGTTGGAGGGAGTACGAGACCACATTGTCTCAAGTTTCCATGGGAAAACCACACCATATGCAATGTGGAAGGTTTTGACAGATCTGTTCCAAAATAGTAGCGACCATAGGAAATTGGTGCTCAAAGATAAACTCAGGAAGATCAAGATGGAGAAAGGCGACACCATTCCAAAATATCTC
>ML802771.1:15797-26100 GCA_009831015.1 Picea engelmannii
CAAAATCCGAGTCTAAAGTCAAGAAGCTGGATTTGTCCAAAGTGAAGTGTTTTCACTGTCACGAACATGGGCATCTCGCTACTAACTGTCCACAGAAGAAGAAGAACAAGACGGTTGTTGGATCTGCAACTGGTGAGGCTCTTATCTCACAATTTGAGCTTGATTTCGCTTTGATCACATGCATGGCTTCAAGTGCATCGGGATCGGTGTGGTATTTGGATAGTGGCACTTCCTTCCACATGACGGGAGATAAAGAGTCTTTCATTGACTTGGAGGAGAAAGATCTCATAATGCATATAGAGATGGGCAACGATGGATGATACAGTGCAACTAGTATTGGTACCATTACCTTTCAGAGGGAGTCAGGTAAACCATTTCAATTAAAAAATGTTATGCATGTTCCAGGTCTGAAGAAAAACTTGGTCTCAGTCGCAATGTTGGAGGACAGAGGCTATGATGTTGTTTTTAGCAGTGGTAAAGCCTACCTGCGACATAAAGCAACAAGTCAAGTCAAGAAGATAGGGATTCGAGTTAAGAATCTCTACATGCTGGAGGTAGATGGCTGCAATGCCATGATAAGCAAGGCAGAAAAGTGGTGAGCCGGGATGAGGGCGAATTATGGCACAGGAGATTGGGCCATCTTCATCATGGAGCCTTGAAGATCATGCAGAAAATATCTACTGGACTTCCAATGGGAACACTTGCTCAGTTAGATCAGTGCAAGGGGTGCACCCTGGGGAAGTATGTAAAGTCCACCTTTCATGAAAAGGAGAACCGTGCTTCGATGATCCAAGAGAGAATTCACATGGATGTGTGTGGACCATTCTCGGTTGCTTCAACAGCAAAACACAAGTATTATGTTATTTTTGTTGATGACTTTTCTTGTAAATGCTGGATATTCTTCATGCAAAAGAAGGATCAAACATTCTCAAAGTTTTGCGAGTTTAAAGCATTGGTGGAGAAAGAGTCGGGGAAGCAAGTGAAGGCTCTAAGGAGCGATAATGGTGGAGAATACATCTCTAAAAAATTCAAAGACTTCTGCAGCAGAGAAGGAATTCAAAGAGAACTCATAGCGCCTCATAACCCACAACAAAATGGGGTTGCGGAGAGAAAGAACAAAACGATCGTGGGTGCAGCACGAGCGATGTTGCATGATCAGGGCCTACCAATGCATTTGTGGGAAGAAGCATGCAATACTGCGGTTTATGTGCAGAACCATTGTATTCATAGAGTACTTGGCATGAGTACACCTGAAGAAGCTTTTATTGGTAATAAACCTGATGCATCTCATTTTAAAATCTTTGGCTCATCTATTTATGTGCATGTGAACAAGGATGCCAGGAAGAAGCTGGAACCGACTGCTGAAGTTGGGATATTTGTGGGGTACACAGAAACACCCCATAATTATCATGTGTATTTGCCAAACAGTAAGATGATTGTTATGTGACGGGATATAAAATTTGATGAGGGGAAAGCCATGCAGTTGTCGCTTGAGAGGGAGCTAGACTTGCATGCAGAAGAGGAACTGCTAGTTCCCAAGGATGAGTCTCAAGATGTGGATCAGCCACATGAGGAGGTTCATGGAGTGGAGGAAACCACTCAAGCAGAGCCATCCATTAGAAATGGCAGAAAGCGCACCACGAAAGCTGACAGATTGAGACTAGATGTTGCATAGAGTGTAGGAGCCCCTACTTCACAGCGCAGACAGAGACAGTCTCCTGATCGATTTGTTGGATACATAGCTCTCATGAGCAAATGTATTGTGACTGAAACATCTTCCTTTCAGGAAGCAGTGCAGGACCCCACTTGGGTTGATGCTATGGTAGAAGAGTATGACTCCATTGTCAAAAACAATGTATGGGAAATTGTCCCAAGACCGATTGATAAATCAGTGGTAGGATCGAGATGGATCTACAAGGTAAAGCAAGTTGTTGATGGGAGTGTGGAGAAATACAAGGCCAGGTTTGTGGCCTGGGGCTTCTCACAAATCGAGGGGATAGATTATGATGAGACCTTTGCACCTGTTGCAAGGTACTCTTCCATAAGATCCATCCTTGCACTCTCAGCGCAGATGGGTTGGCGCATTCATCAGATGGATGTTAAAACTGTGTTCCTCAACGGGATCATTGAGGAAGTGTACATTGAGCAGCCAGAAGGTTTTGAGACCATTGACAGAGAGTCGCATGTGTGCAGACTCAAGAGAGAACTGTATGGGTTGAAGCAAGCACCCCGTGCTTGGTACACTCGGATAGACAGCTATTTCACCGGATTGGGCTTCACCAAAAGTGAAGCGGATGCAAACCTATACCAAATTGTGGTGGAGGGTAAGCTTTTGATCATTGTGCTTTATGTTGATGATTTAATACTGACTAGTGATGAGCAGTTGATACACTCATGCAAGGATGACCTTGCAAAGGAGTTTGAGATGAAGGATTTGGGCCTTCTTCATTATTTCCTTGGTTTGGAAATATGGCAGCGAGATGGTGAACTTTTTTTGTCTCAAGGAAAGTATGCAAGGGAGATACTACGTAAGTTTCACATGGAGGGCTGCAAACCCATGGATACTCCTCTTCCAAGAAACTGGAGGAAAGAGGATGCTACTTCTGGAGAGGTAGTGGATGCTACTATCTATCGACAGTTAGTGGGTTCGCTAATGTATTTAGTGAATACGAGACCGGACATTTGCTATGCAGTTAACCAACTAAGTCAAGCGATGGTTAAGCCTACCAAACTCTTTTGGAAGGCAGGTAAGGATGTCCTGAGATATCTGAAGGGCACATCTAAGTATGGATTATGGTACAGAAAGATGGATGAGGTGAAGTTGCATGGCTTCATAGATGTAGATTGGGCGGGCAGCCCAACGGACAAAAAGAGCACATCAAGGGGGATCTTTAGTATCAGATCTACAGTTGTTTCTTGGTACAGCAGGAAACAGAGATCCGTGGCACTTAGTTTAGCGGAAGCGGAATACATGGTAGCAAGCCAAGCTGCATGTGAGGCTATCTGGATGAGGAAGATCTTGGTTGGTTTGTTTGGTTCTCATTTAGATCCGACAGTGATTTATTGTGATAATCAGAGTTGCATTAAAATCTCGATTAATCCGATGTTTCATGACAGATCTAAGCATATAGATATCTGGTATCATCATCTCAGAGATTCTGTGCAGCGGAAGATCATGTTGCTTCAATACATTCCTACGGAAGATTAGGATGCAGACATTCTGACGAAGGCGTTCACCAGGAGCAAATTCGAATATCATAGAGATAGGATTGGGGTGAAGGATAATCCCTTTCTTGTTGAGAGGGAGTGTTGAAAAGTCAACAAGAAACATGTGTCTAATTTACTTTTCCCTTAATTAAATTAGACAATAAATATTAATCTATTATCTCATTCATAACTGAGTAAGTTGGATTTGTAACAGAATTACAAGTGTAGTTAAGTGAGTTAATATCAGTTGTACTAGTTGTAATTAAACATGCACTAGTGAGAGTTTAGTTAATCAGTGAACTCACATGCAACTGAAGATTCGCCGCGGTTAACTACATGCATGTCAGATCCAGTGGAGACCCAGTTGAGATAACAGGTGAAAGGGACAGTTTGGCTATCAGTTGTGATTTGATCACACATGCAGTGGATATGCTTATGAGCATGTGCAAACTAGACAATTCGTGAATAATTCATTGTGAGAATTCGAATTGCAGAGATTGTGCAGAGGAGGCAGAGATTGTGCAGAGGAGGCAAGTTGTCTGGACACAGGAATTGGCACATGTATTTGTTGATTTGTGTATGACAGTGTGAGACAATTGTATTGTACAGAGAGCTCTTGGATTAGAGTTTTGTATGAGATTGTTTCATGATTCATGATATACATAATATATGATAGCGGGGTTTTTAGCTTTACACTTTCTCGGGAAAACTTATGTGTTATGTGTTATTGATATTTCACTTTGTGATTGTGGTTGTGATCGTGGTTTAATTTTCCACAAGAATAATAGTAGAAGCGATTATGTATGGCGTATAATTGTTAGATCAGGAGAATCATAGGAAATACTTAATTTGTATCGAAATTTCTACACTCATAATCAAGGGGATGCCTATTCTGCATAAGTACGGCCCCAATACCCTCTCCAGAGGCATCACACTCCAATATGAAGGGCTGGCCGAAATCTGGCAATGCTAAAATTGGGCATGTCCTCATTAGCTTTTTCATTTTGTCAAGTGTAGATTGTGCCTCTACATTCCATCTGAAAGCCCTTTTCTTGGTCAAATTGGTCAAGGGTGCAAAAAGATATGAGAACCCCTTGACGAACCTCCTATAATAACTGCAAATGCCAAGAAACCCCCTCGACTCTGTAAGAGTCTTAGGTGTGGGCTAGTCAAGTATCACTTGGATCTTCTCTTGGTGTACCTGTACCCCCTTCACTCCAATGATGTGCCCAAAGTAGAGGACCTCTGTCAATCCAAATTCACATTTGGATTCCTTGGCATACAAGGATTGGTCCTCCATGATCGTTAAAATCCGTTCCATATGCTGAAGATGTTCCTCCCAAGTCTTGCTATAGATCAAAAAGTCATCAAAAAACACAAGAAGATGCTTCCTCAATTTCTTATTGAAGACGTGATTCATGCATGACTGAAATGTGGTTGGCACATTGGTCAATCCAAATGGCATCACTAGGAATTCATAGTGGTCGTAGTGACACCTGAAGGCAGCTTTGGGGATGTCTTGCTCCCTCATTTTGATCTGATGATAGCTAGAGTGCAAGTCAATTTTGGTGAAGTAAACAGCCCCATGGAGCTCATCCAATAGCTCATCAATCCTCAGAATGGGATACATGTTCTTAATAGTCTTTTTGTTTAATGCCCTGAAATCAATGCACATGTGCATGGTTCCATCCTTCTTCTTGACTAGTACCATTGAAGATGCAAACGGACTGGAACTTGGTCTAATGTGACCCATGTCTAACAGTTCTTTGATGGCCTTCTCTATCTCGTCCTTGTACTTCTTTGAGTGTCTGTAGCGGGTGGTGATGACTGGTTTTGTCCCCTCTTCCAGCTCTATGATATGCTCAAACCCCCTGTCTGGTGGCACTCCAGGTGGAATGGGTCCAAACACCTTGCTATGTTTGTCAATAATCCTCTCAATCTCTGGTGCATAGTGAATCTTCCCTTCCTTGTCCACATGTGTGGAAATCCTACACTCAGCAGCATATACAATATCCTCTCTTCTGAAAATGGACTCCATTCGCTTTGTTGTGACCACCCTAGTTGTGTTACCTGACATGCCCCTGAGAACTACCTTTCTCCCACTCTCCTCTGTGAAGGACATCTCCATAGTCTTGTAGTTGGTGGTGATTGGTCCCAACATACTAAGCCACCGAACTCCAAGGATGATGTTTGTATCAGGGAGGTCCATCACATAGAAGTCTTGTGCTAAGTCATGTCTACCCAGCGTAAGCTTCATCCCTGGAATATACCTGTTACAGGGCATGGTGCTTTCTCCTGCTACTTCCACCTTGAATCCTTCAAATTCAACTGTGCATATGTGCCTCCTCTGTAGTAGTGTTGAGTCAATGAAGTTGTGTGAAGCACCCCCATCAATGAGAACCGAAACCTTTTGCCTCTGCAATACCCCTCTCATCCTGAAGGTGTTGTACTTGGGCAACCCACTGATGGATGCCAATGTAGCCTTCTCCTCTGTTGCACTGTCATGACCTGTAGCCTCCTCTTCTACAGCTTCTGTAGTGTCCTACTTCTATGTTCTGGATGTGGCCGAAATCCTCATCCTCCTCATTATCAGATGTGACCTCAATGTAATGAGCCTTGCCACAACCCATACACTTGTGGGATGGATCCCAAGGTTCTTTGCATGAGTAGCATAGTTGCTTTCTTCTCAGTTCTCTTCTAGTGTTCTCATCCATCCTACCTCTTCCCCTGTCGAACCCCCTTGGGTCCCTTCCTCCTTGATTCATGGGAGGTCTTTGGTCTCTTCCCCCGGTATTTAGAGGTGGTCTAGGGATAAATTTAGACTTTGTTGTTGGGCCTAGATCCCTAGTCCTCCATATGGCATACTGTAAGTTGGTAGGCTTGAAATCCTTGACCCAACCCTTTAAGGATTCCATCAACCCTTCTGTGAAAATCATCATGAGCCTTGACTGGGATACATCCTGCACCATGACTGCTAACCTCTAAAACTTCTCAATATATATCTCTGGTGATCCTGTATGCCTGAGTTGGGTAAGTTCCCTGAAATTTAGCTCTGGATCCCCCTGGTCAAACTTGTCAATAAGCCTCTGTGTGAACTTTGTGTAAGCCACTATCTAATTGTGGCCAAGTGTAATCAACCCATGGTACCACCAGTCATGATATTTTCCCTCCAAGTGTTAAGGTTTAAGCTATTATTAGGTTTCTTTTCAATTTACTAGATAACCATAGCACATATAGGATCACTAAGAAATACACAATCACAAGAGATACATCATCTATCCTGGGAAACCCTCATGGGGGAGAAAACCCAACAAAAACTTCCTTAATATAGATAGCCAATACAATGCCAAGAGAATAAACCAAACAAGACATAAATTCCTCTCCCAAGTAGTGTGCCTCTCTCTCTCTCTCTTCTTCTCCAACTGCAACTCCAAACTTGCGCTCTAATGATCAAGTGAGTGAGTGAGTGAACAAATGAGGTGCTAGCCTCTCTTATTTATACAATCTGGCAGTCACTGAACTGAGGTGTCTTTTCACTGGTAGGGCCGACTTTTCATTATGGGTGGTTATAACCACTTTAATATATTCTTGGGTCGACTTCTCATTTAGCCTATTACAATTAGGGTTTGACCAATCCACAAAAGGGGATTTGGTCATTTACAATACCCGACGTGATCAATCCACAAAAGGGGATTGATCTAATGAATAATACATCAATAATAAATAGAATACTCTTTGCAGTTACAATATTTCAACACTCCCCCTTAACAAGAAGGGTATTCTATAACAACATCAGGCGAGAGAGAGGGAAACATCATCAACAACATCTTGGAACAATGACTGGCATATCTATCAATCATCGGAATTTTTTCTCATCATCATCGTTCACAGCATGGAGCTGGAGTAGCATCATCATCTTCTTTAGCATGAGGCTAAAGTAACATCATCATCTTCTTTAGCATGTCGGCTAAAGTAGTATCATCAATATCTCTAGCATGAGGCTAAAGTAACATCATCATCTTCAGCATTGAAGCTGAAATAACATCATCATCATCATCTTCAACACGAAGCTAAAGTGGCATCATCAACATCATCTTTAGCAAGAAGCTAAAGTGGCATCATCAACATCTGCATCAACATGGATTAGTATAACACTAATACATCATCATCATCGATAACAACAACAACACAGCACAAAGGTTGGAGCATCATTGACATCAACACTGGGTTGGGAGTCTTCGGCATGAGGTTGGCATCACAACACGAAGCTGGAAACACATCATCACAGCACAAGGTTGGCACATCATCACAGCACGAGGCTGGCATCACAACACTTAAGTTAGCATATCATCACAGCACAAGGCTGGCACATCATCACAGCACGAGGTTGGCACATCATCACGGCACGACGCTGGCACATCATCACAACAATTAAGCTGGCACATCATCACAGCAATTAAGCTGGCACATCATCACAAGAATTAAGCTGGCACATCACAGCACTAGGCTGGCACATCATCACAGCAATTAAGTTGGCACATCATCACAACAATTAAGTTGGCACATCATCACAGCAATTAAGCTGGCACATCACAGCACTAGGATGGCACATCAACACAGCACGAGGCTATAATATCATCAGCATGAAGCTGGCATCACAGCACTAGGCTAGCACATCAACACAGCATGAGGCTAGAATATCATTAGCATGAAGTTGGCATCACAGCATTAGGCTGGCACATCATCAACATTCTGTGGTACTCTGACAGTCCCTAAGGAGCTTCCCAAGAATCATAAGATTCCCTAGGATATAAAATCCTAACGGAGATACCACGTGGTACTCTGACAGACCATCCTTACCGGGCCTTCGGGATCTGCCCAGGAATCATAAGATTCCCTAGGATTATAAAAATCCTAATGGAGCTACCACAACTGATCAGGATACCATAGTATCATCGGCACTACTCCCCCTTTCGAGGGAGGTCCTTTTGGACTATACCAAGCTTCTCTCAAAAGTGCTCAAAATTTACATCAGACAAAGGATTGGTTAACACATCTGCAACCTATTCATCTGTTTCAACATATTGGAGTTTTATAGCTCCTCTCTGCATCATATCATGGGTGAAGTGATACCGGATCTCTATGTGCCTTGACTCATCATGGAACACATGGTTCTCCATCATTTTTATACAACTTGGTTATCACATAGAATCACGGTGGCTTCCATCTCTAGATCAAATAGATCGGTCAACAACATCTGAATCCATATGGCTTCACAACTGGCGGAACATGCAACAATGCATTATGCTTCTACAGTGCTCAAAGCAATACTGAATTGCTTCCTACTCTTCCATGAGATCATGGCTAACCTTAGACTAAAACAACATCCTGAAGTGTTATTTCTATCAGAAACACTTCCAGCTCAATCTGAATCAGTGTAATCACTCGGTCTGAAGTCAAGATCTCTAGTATAGTAGAGACCAAAATTCAACGTACCCTTAAGGTATCTCATCATATGTTTTGCAGCAACAATGTGAACACGTCTGGGTTCTACCGGATACTGACTCAAGGAAAAACATATATCTAGCCTGGTATTCGTCAGATACATCATTGAACCAATAATCTGTCTGTACAGAGTAGAATCAACCAATTCTGACGAGGTATTTACCAAGAGCTTCAACTTCATTTCCATGGGTGTGTACATGGGTTTGCATTTCAACATGTCAAACCTCTTCATTTTAACTGCATACTGCTCTTGGTTAAGGAAGATCTTCTTTGTGCTCTGCCAAACTTCAAGACCTAAGAGATAATGCATTTAGGTCTTTCATCAAACTCTGTGGCGAGCTTCTTCTGCAATCTGTGATGATATTTTCTTCATCTTGTCAAGGATACATCATCTACATATAGTAGTAACATCACTGGCTCATCATTCATAACCTTGAGATAAAGGTTAGAATCAACTTTCCTCTTGGTAAATCCAAGTTCTTCAAAAAACTGTAAATTATGTTGTATCAAACTCTAGGAGCTTGCTTCAACACGTACAGAGCTTCCTTCAACTGGAAGACATGAGTCTTTCTATCTTCAATCCTCAAATCAAATTTTCTCATTACATGGTACCAATATGGTACACTTGTTGAAATAATGTAACTGCAAAGAGTATTCTTATTATTATTGTTATATTATTCATAGGATCAATTCCCATTGTGGATTGATCATGTCGGTTATTGTATTAGGACCAAATCCCTTTTTGCGGATTGGTCAACAGACAATTATAATAGGCAGAATAAGAAGTCGGCCCCAACAATTATTATTGAGACCCAGAAATATAATAAAGGTGGGTTTACCCACCCAGAGTGAGAAGTCGTCCCTACCAGTGAAGACACTTCACACGTGCCAGATTTGTATATATAGAGAGGCTAGCGCCTCACTTTGACACACAACACACTTGCTCATTTCTAAGAGGCAAGTTGCAACTTACCAGTTGGAGAGAGGGAGAAGAGTGGCGCATCTTTTGGAGAGGACTTTCTGTATTCGTTTGAGTTATCTCTTGACATTGTATTGGCAACTTATGATAAGGAAGTTTTTGCGAGGTTTTCTTCCCCTAGAGGGTTTCCTAGGATAAATGTTGTGTCTCTTGTGAATGTGTATTTCTCAGTGATCTTGTTCTTATGTTGCTCTTATCTATTGAAATGCAAAGAACTATAATAATGGCACAAAACATTAACATGGTATTAGAGCCAACCTGAAGGAAGCATATTTCGCAAGAGAAAAACATCACTATTGCAGTACCTGCAAATTAGGGTTTTTCAAAAGTGAAGCTTTTCGGCTCCAAAACCACCTAGAAAGTTGCACCCTCCCCCAAGGATCATTTTGGCACCTTGAGCGCACCTTTTCAGTGGCTGGATCTCCCGAAAAGTGAAACCCTAGTTTCACAAAAGTACTAGAAGTACCAAAAGTACCAGAAGCACCAGTCCAGAAATCCGCAGATCAGATTTGAAGGGGCAAAAATTGGATTTTCTCAGATCCAAGTACACCAGGCTACTCGCCTCAGCCAAGCGCACCTCCTGGTAAGGTCAAAATTTGATTTTAAGCATTT
>ML802771.1:36462-59505 GCA_009831015.1 Picea engelmannii
CTGCACCAACTGCCACTCAATTTTTAAATATGGGGATTGCTCCCCCTGCATCTCATACTATATATGAATCATGGTTGTTCTGGTTGTCTTCATAAATACTGGAACTATTTCTTCAATAAGTGTCTCGTCATAGTTTTCTCCCTCTTGTTGGGAGAATCCTCTAGACACACATCAGGATTTGTACATCTGCAACATGTTTGGTTTGTATAGATCAATATTGGAAGTCAATACTAACTTCTCTTCTAGTCTCATGGAAGAATCCATATCCTAGTCTTTCTGACTGGTTTCCTTCTTTGTTACTGAAACAAGGGAATATTCCCAAGATATTTCATATCTCCTAGAAGTTCGATCTAATCTTCTCACGGCATCTGACTCCTAGTCTTGGAAGTTGTCTCTTCATCTAATCCTTTCTGAGATCAGACTTAATCTCGAAACATAGCTTCTTCTTCATCTTCTTTGGTACATGAGTATATATGGTCATGTACATAGTTTGCTTCATGTCTCATATAATATGTTGCCTTCAGCAACCTTCACTATAGCTTCCTCAAGGTTATCACCTGTGACTTGAAACAAGGTCAACAAAACAACAAGCACAAATAATACTCTTTTGATAATAGTAGATAAAACAATAGCACGAATAATCATCACAGTAGCTCCTTTAGAGTTATCACTTGTGACCTGTCTGAAACAAGGATCAAAAGTAAGGAATACAATATGAAATGAGATCAACACTCTTCTAGTGTTACGATCACACATTCATCCAAGGTAACCTGGAATCAACACAAGAAGTTTCTCCTAGAGGAGATGTTAGTTGAATCTATTACATTAAGCATTTTCCTCAATATGCTTACATGCTACCAAGTATAATACTTTTCAAAAACTGTTACCTCAACTATAGTGTTTACTTGTAAAGGGATAGTTATCAACTTTGTCATGTGCAACTTTGAATCTTATCAACTTAATCAATCAAACCTGGAACCTGGAGTCTTGTCCTCAAGAATGAGTGTGTGTTTCTTTTCTTCCAAGTCTCCTTCACTCAAGATGACAAGTGCTTTCTTCAACCTGTCTTTTGTACCAGGACAATATGCTATCTTGACAGAAGGTTGGGTTAGAGAATAAACTCTATGATCTCAACTTTAATCCATCTAATACCTTGACTTTAATTTTGACCAAAGGTTAGTATGATGGCCATAGCTACAACATGCAACACTGATCAAAATAATGTCATAACAAATAGATGCATATCGGAATGATCACACCTGGGTTGCATTATTCCTCTGAATGTGTTGGATCTTGAGATCCTTCTGGATCTATGGCAAGAGATCCCTTCTCCTGCAAATACCCTTTAAAGCTTTAACCATTTAAACATGTGTGAGTACATACCTCTGATGGCATTTGCAGGTAGTGGCACCATCTGGTAGCAGCGGTAATGATCACCAACTCTTAAAAACTTCAAGGGTGACTGCAACTGGTACTACGGCTGATACTGCAATTAATACTACAACTGCAACTTAGGGTTTTATGAGGAAACCCTAATTTTTCAAACTTCAAATTTTGAAATTCTGATCCAGGGGATAGATGCACTAAGCTGAGGAGAGTAAGCTGGTGCAGTCAGATTTCTGAAAATCCAAATTTTTCCCCCTCAAACTTGATCAGTGGATTTTTGGACTGGTGCTTCTGGTTTTTTGGTACTTCTGGTACTTTTGGTTTTCTGGTACTTTAGGTACTTTGTGAAAACTAGGGTTTCACGTTCTGAGAGATCTACCCACTGGAAAGGTGCACTGAAGGTGCCAAAGAGTTCCTTCGGCTAGGATGCACTTTTCTAGATGGTTTTGAGGCTGAAAATCTTCTTCAATAAAAAGCCCTAATTTGCATCTACGACAATAGTGATGTTTTTCTTCTTGTTGTGAAAGATGTTTTCTTCAGCTTAGCTCTGATACCATGTTAAGGTTTAAGCTATTATTAGGTTTCTTTTCAATTTACTAAATAACCATAGCATAGATAGGATCACTGAGAAATACACAATCACAAGAGACACATCATTTATCCTGGGAAACCCTCATGGGGGAGAAAACCCAGCAAAAACTTCCTTAATATAGATAGTCAATACAATGCCAAGAGAATAAACCAAACAAGACCGAAAGTCCTCTCCCAAGTAGTGTGCCTCTCTCTCTCTCTATTCTTCTCCAACTGCAACTCCGAACTTGTGCTCTGATGATCAAGTGAGTGAGTAAGTGAACAAATGAGACGCTAGCCTGTCTTATTTATACAATTTGGAAGGCGCTGAACTGAGGTGTCTTTTCACTGGCAGGGTCGACTTCTCATTCTGGGTGGTTATAACCACTTTAATATATTATGGGTCTGACTTCTCATTTAGCCTACTACAATTAGGGTTTGACCAATCCGCAAAAGGGGATTTGGTCATTTACAATACCTGACACGATCAATCCACAAAAGGGGATTGATCTAATGAATAATACATCAATAATAAATAGAATACTCTTTGCAGTTACAATATTTCAACACCAAGTACATGGTGGCAAACTTGATGGCATCCATCTCTCTCATGGGGTTAATCTGCAAGAGAGTATCAAGTTTTGCACCCACGCCTGTGCACTCATCTTGGTCGAACCATCAAAATAGGGGATTTCCATCTTTCCAGCCTTGTGCTCTAACTCATAGTTGTTCCTGTGGTACGGCCTCTGAGGTTTCCCTCTGAATTTAAGTCCGCAATATTGATCCAAGGTGATTTGTCTTTGGACTGGTATGTTCAATGAGTTATATTCCCTGACATACTGATCAAAGTTGTCCTCAAATTCATCTTGGTGGCTTGGTTGTAGCTTCTCATCCAAGAACAAAGGAAGATAGGGTCTATGGGTGGCCCTGTTGTGTGTCTGTCCCTGTGGTGCACCTCCTCCATGGCTATGTCCCTCCGTATGATAATAGGGAATAGGTTCCTGTTGATGCCTATTCCCTCCCTAAGAACCACTAGCCTCTTTGTTGGAATACGTTTTTGGACCCTTACCTCCATGAGTCATCTGCATCAATAGTCATGATATCATCTCTTGGTTGTCACTTACGTTTCTCAAGGTCTCTGATATTTCAGCCTGTACCCTATGTGTTTCCTCCTGGCTCTCCTGTAGGTGATGAACCAGGTCACTCTGTGATACTTCTATGGAACGTTGTAAATCCCTAGCAATCCCTGCTATCAGTTGTGGCTCACTGTCCTCACTTGATCCCTCCATTTCGGCCTCTGCCTCACCTATTTGTTTCCTTCTTCTGCCCATAAAAATGCCATTGAACTTCTACATGCGCTAATCCTCACAGGATGGGTGGATCAGAGATTTGATACCACTGTAATGTTCCCAAGCCAATTTTTTCGCTTGGAACACTAACTAACCACTAATTATCTTATGTTTGTTTGTTTACTTGCAAATTAACTTCTTAAGTTTCGGCCTTAGGGTTTAGATTCAGTTATCAAGCATAGATCTAAAGATATAATCAATGGAAACACAAGATATGGAACCAAATAGCATAGATCTGACCTTTATTGATAGAATAAGAAAGAATTTGATACAATGAGGAAGCAGATATGGAATAACATCAGATAGCTCCAGTAGATAAGATATGAGCTGCTACAAAATGATCCCAACAATAAGATACAAGCCTCCAAAGGCTGAATACAAAATGAAGATCAATATAGAGGAACCAAGGTCAAGTCCAAACCCCCCCTGGTTGATGGCACGTCCTCCTACAGAGCTGAGAAGACCCAATATTTCGGCCCAGCTGAATGAAGTCTCCAAATGAGTCCAAACTCCGTAGAATGATAGATCGGGGTGATAGAACCCCCCTCCCGAAGTCTCAGGCCAAAAGGCTAAGGGTTGCTCCTCCAAATGTTGAATCCTCCAAGTTGCTCCCTCATGAATCCCTGAAATGCCCAATAATTCAGCCCTGATGAAGGAGAGCTCCAAATGCCCTGGAACTTTCTAGAAAGATAGATCGGGACTCACTAGGTGAAGTCTCAGGGTCAGATCTGAAGTATAACCCCTCCAAACTGAGTAGCTCTGAATATCAGTAGCGCCCTCCTTCTCTCCAAAACATGCCACTGCTCTAAGAAATCAACTGGCAGGAATATCTCTCTTCAAAAGCACCAGGATGATAGGTCAGGGACCTGCAAAGAAAACCCAAGTGCTCAAATCTCCAAAAGCCCTCTCAGACCTTTGGATCGAACTTCTCTCCAAAGAATGATGCGACCCTTGTTGGAAACCCTCAAGGCTACAGCCTGTTGCTCTCTTGGATGAGTGATGGTACCTGTGAATGTTGAAGAATGGTGTGGGAGGAGTATTGCATCCTCGAGACCAAGCTTGGAATAAGATGGGTGGAATCTTTCACCACCGAGTTGTTCTCTAGGGTTTGTATTCTCAAAACCCTCAAAATTGTGTGCTCAAGAGCCAAATAGAAAAATGCATAATAATCCAAGATGAGTGAGAGGTGCGCCCTAGGCTTTCCTTTATACCTCCTTTCTGTTATGTTGTTGATTTAAGTTAACCCTTAGGTTCAACTCCTAACTCAACCTCAAGCGCTCTAATCCTTCAGTGAGTTACTTTTTACCTTTTCAATTCAACTTCAAATCATAACATTGAGTTTAGTTGACTTTTTCCCCATGTTGCATGAGACTATAGTCTAGTGGGGATGACTAGACTACTAAGTCTCTCCAAACCTCTTGATCAAGAGGTGGGGGACATTACAAAAACTAAAGGTTTACAAAGAGGAAGTTGATTGATTGAATTCCTTTGGGGTTGAGTCACATCCCACTCTCCCTATAAGCCTAGATCTCCCCAATCATGAGTGTATTCCTCCTAACCATAGCTTGGGTGAAGTCAAACTTCAATGGAGGAACTTGCGGGAGTGAAATATTTAATCATAAATAGTTCAAGGAATCTTTCTTACACCAATTATTGTTTCATGGGATATTTGTCAAATAAAAAGGATAAAGAAGTGGCCATCATTAATGGTTTAATCATTTCAAAACATAATCAGATCATAAATGTGTGGGTAAAAGGTGACTCCAAATTTTTAATTGATTGTATCACAAAGTGTGCCAAACCTCAAAGTTGGGAGAACACCTCATGGACACAATTAGTCGATGGTTTTATCAAAAGACTTTGACCAAATAATTTTTTCTCATACATATAGATCAAGAAACAAAGTCGATGATTGGTTGGCTAACAAAGCAATCCAATCCAAGAGGACCAATCTTATTTAACTTGAGCATCTCAACTTTGGATAATGTGAGAACTAGGAATCTAGTTTGGAATACATCACCAATTCCCATGAAACTTTGACAATCATGTTGCATCATGAGGTTGGCATCATTGAATTCATGAAGGGACTCTATTCTCTAATAACACACATGGTTCACATGCTCCAAGATGAGTTTATTTTTGTAGGTGGTATGTATTATGCTCAAGTCATCCAGCTCTCGGCACTCCATGTCTAGGACCTGTGGGCCTCGAGACATGATCTCCTTAGTTATACCTAGGGTAGGGGATAACAAGGCCCAAAATTGCTTGCACTTCAGGGTTTTAACCCTAGTGTTTGATCCTTGACCTAAGTGGAATAAGAATAAAGAAAACAACACCTAGGGCCCAAGTGTGTTTGCATCCTAGGAACCATTTTCTTCAAAGTCTAGAACATAAGGCTCAAAAGTTCTTGCACCATAGGGTTTAGACCTAATCCTTCTTACTTCATCTAGGTCAACCTCCATGTGTTGTAGACTTGAATCCATTTTCCCAATGAAAAGACACTGACCTTCAAACCTCAATTTTTTTTTCTCTAACACTCTAAAGCTACCCAAACTCATTTTTCCTGGACTTCACTCTCCACATAAATCTTTCTTGCCCCAGGTCCTGGCAATCTTAATCTAGGGAAACATCCTTGAGCTGGAGGAGGGTTGGTGAGGTGATAGTTCCCTTCCCTCTCTGTTACGCAATATTTCACTTGATCTTTTTTACTTTAGCTCAACAAGTGTGAATTTGTGTGATAACGTCTTGGTGTTGTTGCTGGGGATAAATTCCATTTTCCCGAAAGATGACATTGGAGGAATTTTTCAACTTTGAAGACCTTTTCCTGGTGACTCCATTAGAAGAACGAAGACCTTGTTCTTTAGATATTTTAAATACTTTGTGCTTGTAGGGTGACACAAGCACCATTGTGAAGGCATCTACTACTCACCTTGGCGACTCCACTGTGAGAAGGTACAATAATTTCATTTATTGTTGAGCTCTCATGTTAAAATTTACACATGTTGAAGGATGGCTCCATGGTCATTTCATGAAGTATACAAATCTTTTGATGTCAAGGATATCCATAGGTATCCTAATCAATGTCAACCAAAATGGTTGGAGAATTTCCCAAATTAGATGGTGATCGATCATTGGCCATCTCACATGTAGTAAATGTTTTGAAGCATCTTGGAAGCGTCAAAGTGGAACTTGAAGATGTGATTTTGAAGGTTTTTGCTATGCCCTAGGAGCACAAAGGGATTGGCTGGTGCATTCTTGCAAACCAAGGAGCATACCTTTCGTTGCAGTTTTCATTAAAGAATTTCTCAAGCACAAGGATCCAAAATTTCAAAGCTTTGAAGATACATATCAAGATTTGTAGGCAACCCTACATGAGGAGGACCTTCTTGGCCTTTTTGAAAGTAATGAGGAGATTGATGATGATGAAGCCTTCTTGGAGGAAGAAGACAACCATGAAAATGGTAGTGTTGATATCATAAAAGACTCTGAGGATGTGCATGTTGATGCCTCAGGTTTTGATGATGACTCTGTGGCAAAAGAAAGTTACTACCCAGAATTTAAGGAGGTTGACATTGCTGGCCATGCAAGAGGAAGCATGGATATTATAGACCAACAGGAAGAGACCCCCATGACCCTCTTAAGGAGCCTTGTTGCTTTGAAGAGGGAAATGTGGTCCCAAAAGAACAAAGCAACAACAGCCTTGGGACACATTTGACACAAGATTTATGTTCAGAATCAAAGACAGATACACGTCCTTTGTTTATGGCTAATTTCCATGATCATCATGATGATGAAAAGGACAGTCATGACATTCATTGTGATCATCTCATCAATCTGGATCATACTTTATGTTTGAGACAGGGCTGTGGTAGATCATATATAGTGCATTTTTAAGGTTCTCCTAAATTTGATGATAAGGACAGTTATGATGAGGGAAACCAAGAAGACGTGTCAAGTGTACAAGAAAAACATCACAGTTTTTCAACTGATTTTCCAAATAATGGTGGTGAGTTTGTTGTCTGAAGAAATATATGATGACACTACAGGGAGTAGCCCCAATGGAATCAGGGGAAACAATGTTTTACACAAAGAAGACTTGTTTGTTGCCCCTGATTATGAAGAACTTGGCCCTCCTATATATGAGGGAAACCAAGAAGACGTGCCAAGTGTACAAGAAAAACATCACAGTTTTTCAGTTGATTTTCCAAATAATGGTGGTGAGTTTGTTGTCTTGGAAGAAATAGATGATGACACTACAGGGAGTAGCCCTAGTGGAATCAGGGAAACAATGTTTTTCATAAAGAAGACTTGTTTGTTGCCCCTGATTATGAAGAACTTGGCCCTCCTATATATGACCATAATGATTATTGTAATGAATATGAGCATCATACATGTCTGAAATCTTCCAATGATGGCACTTTCTCCTCTCATAAAATTCAGTCTGAAGATTGTGCAAGTGAAAACACCCCAGATGGCAACTGGGCAAGAGCAGAAGATAGGTATGATAGGAACCTTGATGGCCTGTCAACGTATGACTTTTTCACTGATAGTTTTTAGGTTCCTGGAAGCAATGCAAGAAAGGAAACAACAGAGTGTTTTATGTACAGGCCTTTTTGGAAACCCTCTACTGATCTTGATGAACAAGATGTTTACATTACGGATGAACTAGAGGTGAATGATGAAGACAATATACAATCCCCTAAAGGTTCCAAGCTTTATTGTTGGTGTCATACAGAAGAGGAGACACCCGGTGATGATATATTTGTTCAAGGCAGTGTGCTCCCAATACTTACTGGGTCATCCATGGAGAACGTTGAGAAGGTCTTGACAGATACTTAAGAAGCAGATGTTCGTGATAAGACTAGTAAATTCCATGTGCCTGGAAATCAGGAAGCAGATTCCTTGGACGGGCCATAAAAGATTAATGTTGTCAATTCCCTAAATAAGGAAGATCATCAATATTCCAACTCATCTTGATTGCCAGGAGCGGTTCTCACATGTGAAGACCTGGAACATTCCATTATTGATGAAGCCAGAAAAGGAGTCTCCAAATTGCAAATACATTCGGATGAAAGGCATGCAGATTCAGTTGGGAGTGTGTTAACTAGTGGGCAAAGGTTACAAATGGACCAGCATGTATCCCCCCATTCCTGTCACTGCTAAAGAAAGGAAATCAGAAGTAATCTATGAACCCATATCACAGAGAAATGGATGTCACCCTTATGAGAGAAGATCGACATGAGGATACGCTGAGAAGGTTGGATGTCTGGAAGAATTTGGAGGAGCTCATACACTGGAATTTCTATTTGGAAAATCATTTATGAAGGAGTTATGTCCTGCAGGGGCCCCTGTAAAACCACATGTTTTTCTAACGAATTGTCTCTAGAAGGTAATGTAATGGAATCATCATTTATAGTGTCTCTAGACCCGCAAAGGTCACTTCCAGATGCAAAATTTGAAACAGTTATTGACAAACTTGATGACTACTCATCATTTGTTAAAATGAATGAGAAGGATGGTAAAAGACTAGGTTTCCAGTCACAACAGTTGTCACTTCATGCCTATACATGTGATTTTTTTCAATATGTTGCTTTAAATGATGAAATTTTTCTTAATGAATATGAATTTGTTATTGGAGGGACAAAAGGTGATGAATATGGGTGGTCTAATACAGTTTTTTCCAAAATTTAAGCACATGAATGCTCACATTTGAAGGTGTTTCCATTCACTGTGATGATTAAGTATAAGGAGAAAGAGAATAAGTTCTCTGGACCTATTCCTTATGTTTCAGAGGGGATCAAAAAATTCTGTGCAAAATGTGGAGATTTTGGTTGGCAAAAGTTCAACCAACACTTTGAAGTTTTATGTGCTGGCAAGGGAAAGGTTCCCAAAAATTTCCTTAGCCCAACATTAATGGAGAAATCAGGATATAAACACTCTAACTTCGATATAGCCCTATTTTGTATGATCATTAAGCACAGAGGGAGGAAATTTCTGAATGGCACATGGGGATACATAGGTTGTCTTTTTCAGTGAGACTCTAGAATTCTCAAGTGCTCCCAAGAAGAGCACTTGTCCTCGAGTAGGAGCCAGATGTTACCCACTTAACTAGTAAAAAATTACCTTTGAAATTTTGTTCGTTCACCCTCCATAACGTTTTTTCTATTGTGTAGTTCTTGTTTTCATTTACACATGTGATACAAATTATCAACATTTGAGTTGCCTTGATCAATACAAAGAGACCTGGGAAAGTTTTAATAACCATTTATTTCAGAATATTGAAATCTGTATTGACGATACAGGTTTTGGGATGGAGCCACCTTTGAGCATTGAAAATTATGCAATAACAATGAACTTAAATAACGATAGGCTCCATGATGGGGGAGTACTTATGAAAGGTTTATGAAGGTCATAACTCTTTCCCTACATGGATGATTTAGCAGGCATGTCATTCGATGGATTGCACCCCCAAGTCTGCATTAGGGATTGATTTTTCACACTAAAATTCTCTATAGTGGGTGCCCTTTTGTATTGTGGTTTCAAGTTAGGAAGACTAGTCTTAGAACAAGAATGTCAAGATACGGCACCTAGTAAATGAATATGATCCCATCAATTCCCATAGCATATAAAGAGAGATGACCTCAAAATTGTTTGGAAAAATGTAGGAAGAAATA
The DNA here is from genome assembly GCA_009831015.1 of Picea engelmannii. Lineage (NCBI taxonomy): Eukaryota > Viridiplantae > Streptophyta > Pinopsida > Pinales > Pinaceae > Picea > Picea engelmannii. The sequence goes on from ML802771.1 coordinate 46,442, forward strand.
ATGGAGAGCTATAGAAGTAGAAAAGGGTCCAAAGAAAGATACAAATAATAATGAAAGGATATTCCAACGTCTTTCCAAAGTCGTGAATAGTTAGTGTATTTGAAGATGCACCACTAGGCTTCCCATGGTGAAAAGGAAAACGATAAGGCTCATAAATTACAATGTTTGTTTATGTAAAAATGTATCCCATTTCCATGTGACTTTGACATATTAGAAAGTATTATATAGATATGATAACATATTATCTAGTTATATGTGTTAAATTGTCTAATCCACATGATTCAATTAGGATGATGTGAACAATTATGAAATAAAAAAATTAGTAAAAAGACCTAATGAATCTCAAAAGAATGTAATATATGAAGTAGTTGTTGATGAATTTGGCCTCGTTAAGGGCAATCAACTTGCCATGGGGAGGAGAGATATTAGAATATTCCAAAAATAGATGCAAAATAATTGAATCAATCAAGTAAATAAGTGATGCATAAGTTGAAAAAGATTACTCTTAGGACAATGAATGCAAAATAATGATAAAAGAGAATGAAAAGTATTTTGACAACAATGATAAGAAATTAATTGTGGTAGGATGATAATTTTGAATACATCTTTCTCTTTAAATTCTATGGGAAATTGATATCGGTTGCTCTAAAATGATCCCAATTGCCTCCAATAAACAAGTATGCTATCCAAACTTCATATTGGAAAGTCCTATATAAGTCCTTTAATTGCATTTTTTTTAACCATGGAAAATTAGTAACTCGTCAAAGTGATCTGGGCTAGGCCTAGGATCAAATAGACTGGCTGCCACTATAACCCAAGAGTATATCCAATAGCCTGCAAGCTAGATATATTAATAACTTATGACTTAAGCAAGGGTCGAGGTGTCCGAAGACACACCTGGGGGGGTTCCCACTCCTAGGGGGTGTCTACCCTTCTAGCCTTGTCACAACGAGCCAAATGTCTCATCAGGGACTAAACTTGGGTGGGGGCCTCTAATCAAAATTTAAAAGTACCAAACCAATATAAATATTAAGTATCCACAAATCTTCCTCATTTATGCCAAACAAGTCATAAATGCTATTAATTGAAATTTCAAAGTACCAAAACAATATAAATATTAAGTACCCACAAATCTTCCTCGTTTATGCCAAATAAGTCATAAATGAAATTAATGTAGACAATGCATGTACACTCCTCATGAAAAGAAATATTGTGTATTAATCTCTAGATGTAAAGAAGAGTTGAAACAAGATACCACTATAAACCCTCATTTCTTACCCTATTAATGTAATGGCATGTCATACAACTATCTTTGTAATGTTCCCAAGCCAATTTTTTCGCTTGGAACACTAACTGCTCACTGTTTAACTGATGTGTGTGTGTTTGCTTGCAGGTTTACTTCTTGAGTTATGTATTAGTGTTTGTAGATTCAATTAACAAGCATATGACATAGATCTAAAGATATAGCAAGTGGAAATACAAGATATGGCAAGCAACACTAGATATGGAACCAAAACAACATAGATCTGACCTTTATTGATATAATAAGAAAGAACCTGATACAATAAGGATGTAGATCTGGAATAACATCAGATAGATCCAATAGCTGAGATATGAGCTGCTACAAAATTCTCAGGATAAGAAGATATAAGCCTCCAAAGGCTGAATACAAGATGAAGACCAATACAAGAAGAACCAAGGTCAAGTCCAAACCCCCCTGGCTGAAGGCACATCCTCCTGAATAGCTGTGGAGATCCAATATTTCGTCCTAGCTACTGGAAGCCTCCAAATCTCACCAAAAATGACAAAATGATAGATCGGGGCAAGTAGAACACCCTTTTGAAACCTCAAGCCGAAATGTCAAGATCTAATCCTCCAAATGTTGAATCCTCAAGTAAAACTTTGCCCTCCTGAATACTGTCAAGACCCACTAATTCGGCCCTGTCGAAGGAGACCTCCAATCACTATGAAACTCTCCAGAATGATATGGAACCAAAACAACATAGATCTGACCTTTATTGATATAATAAGAAAGAACCTGATACAATAAGGATGTAGATCTGGAATAACATCAGATAGATCCAATAGTTGAGATACGAGCTGCTACAAAATGCTCAAGATAAGAAGATATAAGCCTCCAAAGGCTGAATATAAGATGAAGACCAATACAAGAAGAACCAGGGTCAAGTCCAAACCCCCCTTGTTGAAGGCACGTCCTCTTGAATAGCTGTGGAGATCCAATATTTCGTCCTAGTTGCTAGAAGCCTCCAAATGGAACCAAACTCGACAAAATGATAGATTGGGGCAAGTAGAACCCCCTCTTGAAACCTCAAGCCGAAACCTCAAGATTTGATCCTCCAAATGTTGAATCCTCAAGTAAAACTTTGCCCTCCTGAATACTGTCAAGACCCACTAATCCGGCCATGTTGAAGGAGACCTCCAATCATTATGAAACTCTCCAGAATGATAGATCGTTCAAAGGGAAACCTCCTGGTGAAGTCTCAAGATGAGATCTGATGTTTTGCTCCTCCAAACTGAATAGATCTGATTCTCAATAGTGCCCTCCTTCTATCCAAATCATGCCAATTCTCTAGGAAATCATTTGGCAAGTATAACTCCCTCAAAATGCACTAGATACGATGATCAAGACCCTGCAAAGAAAACCCAAGTGCTAGAATGTCCAAAAGCCTTCTCCAACTCTTGGATCGAACTTCCTTCAAACAAAGATGTGCTCCCTTGCTGAAAACCCTCAAGGGTACGGCCTGCTGCTACCCTGGATGAGTGATGGCACTTGTAGCTGTTGTAGAATGGTGTGGGTGGAGTATTGCATCCCCAAGACCAAGCTTGGAACAAGAGAGGTGGGATCTTTCACCACCGAGTTGTTCTCTAGGATTTGTATTCTCAAAACCCTCAAAACTGTGTGCTCTAGAGCCCAAAAGCAAATGCAATAATAATCCAAGATGAGTGAGAGGTGCACCCTTGCCTTTCCTTTATACCTCTAATCTGTTTCTCCGTTGAGTTAGTTAAACCCTAGAGTTAACTCCTAACTCAACCTCATGTGTTCTATTTCTTCATTGAGTTACTTTTCCCTTTTCAAGTCAACTTAATATTATAATGTTGAGTTTAGCTGACTTTTCCCCATGTTGCATGAGACTATAGTCTAGTGGGGATGACTAGACTACTGAGTTTCTCCAACCTTCTTCATCAAGAGGTGGGGGACATTACAATCTCCCCTGTTAGGAATTGCTTGCCCACAAGCAATTCTAAACCTGTCTCCTGTATAACTTGTTCACTCTCCCAAGTAGCATCCTCAATAGGCGAGTCCTTCCATTTGACTAAGTATTCCTTGATGCTCCTCCTCCTTAGATTCTTCTCTCGAACCTTCAGTATCTCCTCTGGTATCAGTATCAATTTCCCTTCTTCATCTAAGGGTGGAAGCACCTCAAGCGGAGTGATGTGTTGACCTATGGCCCTCTTCAAGCATGATACATGGAAAATGTTGTGTATTTTGCTGCCCTGTGGAAGATCAAGCTCATAAGCCACGACCCCTACCTTCATGTTGATCCTATAGGGTCCAAAGAATCGAGGTTGGAGTTTTTATGCACCACTCCTTTTGATCGATGCCTGTCTATACGATTGGAGCCTTAGGTAAACCAAGTCAACAACCTCAAATGTGCGCTCTACCTTGTGCTTGTCTGCCTGGACCTTTTGTTGATTATGTGCTCTCTGCAAATGATCCTTTAGTTCTCTAAGTATGTCCTGACTCTGCTAAACCCAATCTTGAACCATAGGAGCTTTTTTGTCACCAAAGACGATCTCTACAAAGGAGAGAGGATCATAACTGTACAAGGCCCTGAATGGAGTCATACCAATAGACATGTGATAAGTGGTGTTGTAACTGTATTCTCCCAAGTGTAGCCACCTAACCCATGCTTTATGCTACCCTGCTACATAATTTCGAAGGTAGCCTTCCACCCACTTGTTAACTATTTCTATTTTCCCATCAGTCTGAGGGTGGTAATTGGTGTTAGGGGTCAAGGCCGTACTAACCAACTTGAATAATTCCTGCCAAAAAGTGCTCATGAATCGGACGTCCCTGTCACTCACAATGGTCTTGGGTAAACCATGCAGTCTGAAGATCTCCCTGAAGAACAAATCTGCAACCTGTGTTGCACTGAAGTTTGTGGCAATGGAGAAGAAGTGTGCAAACTTAGTTAACCTGTCCACCACTACAAAAATACAATCTTTACCCTATGCCCTTGGCAATCCTGTGATGAAGTCCATAGAGATGCTTTCCCATTTGTGCTCTGGGATGGGTAGAGGTTGTAACGATCCTGTTGGATGTGTGTGCTCATCCTTGTTTACCTGGAAAGTAGTGCATTCCTTGATGTGGCACATCACATCTTCTTTCAGACCTTTCCACAAAAACCTTTCCCTTACCTGTCTGTATGTTTTAACAAATTCTTGATGCCATACCACCGGTGAATCATGACATGCTTGCAGTACCTTGGCCTTAAAGGCTGACTCAGGAACCAAGAAAATTCAGCCCTTGTAGTAGATGATGTCATCCATGATTCTGAAGTTGTCATCCTGTATCTGTCCATCCATCAACTGACATGCAAATTGGTTCTTTGAGTATTCTACTAAGAGGTGAGCCTTCCAGTCAACTGAGATATCGGTCATAGCATAAACCGATCGCCTTCTAGATAATGCATCTGCCACTACATTATTCTTCCCCTTGACAAACTCAATGTCAAAATCATAGGCTTGTATCTTGCTAGCCCACTTCTTCTACCTCTCATTTAAGTCCTTTTGTTCCAAAAAGTACTTAAGACTGTTGTGATATGTCCTCACCACAAATCTCGCTCCTACCAAGTATTGCCTGAACTTGGCCAATGCGTGTATGATGGCAAACATCTCTTTGTCATAGATAGTGTAAATAAGCTCAAGGCCCCTCAACTTTCATCTCTCATAGACAAGTGGGTGCTTATTCTGCATAAGCACTGCCCCAATGCCCTCCCCAGAAGCATCACACTCTACTGTGAAGGGTTGGCCGAAATCTGGTAGAGATAAGACTAGGCACGTGCTCATTACCTTTTTCATTTTGTCAAATGTCAATTGTGCCTCTGAACTCCATTTGAAGGCCCCTTTCTTGGTCAAATCGATCAAGGGTGCACAAAGCTGTGAGAAACCCTTGACGAATCTCCTATAATAGCAACAAATGCCAAGAAACCCCTTCAATTCTGTGTGGGTCTTAGGTGTGGGCCAGTCAAGTATAGCTTGGATCTTTTCTTGGTGTACATGTACCCCTTTTACTCCAATGATGTGTCCCAAATAGAGGACCTCTGTCATTCCAAATTCACATTTGGATTCCTTTGCATACAAGGATTGGTCCTCCATGATGGCTAGAATCTATTCCACATGTTGAATATGTTCCTCCCAAGTCCTGCTATAGATCAACAAGTCATCAAAAAATACTAGGAGGTGCTTCCTCAACTACTTGTTGAAGATGTGATTCATGCAAGATTGAAATGTGGCTGGTGCATTAGTCAATCCAAATGGCATCACCAGGAATTCATAGTGGCCGTAGTGACATCTGAAGGCAGTCTTGGGTACGTCCTACTCCCTCATTTTGATCTGATGATAGCCAGAGCGCAAGTCAATCTCAGTGAAGTAAACAGCCCCGTGAAGCTCATCCAATGGCTCATCAATCATCGAGATGGGATACATGTTCTTAATTGTCTTCTTGTTCAATGCCCTGTAATCAATGCACATGTGCATGGTTCCATCCTTCTTCTTTACTAGTACCACTGAAGATGCAAAAGGACTAGAACTCGGTCTAATGTGACCCATGTCTAACAGTTCTTTGATAGCCTTCTCTATCTCATCTTTGTACTTCTTTGGGTGTCTATAGGGAGTGGTGATGACTGGTTTCGCTCCCTCTTCCAGCTCTATGATATGCTCAAACCCCCTATCTGGTGGTGCTCCTGGTGGAATGGGTCCAAACACCTTGCTATGTTTGTCAATGATTTTTTGAATCTCTGGTGAATAGTTAACTTCTCCCTTCTTGTCCACACGTACTGAAATCCTACACTCAGCATCATATACAATGTCTTCTCTTTTGAAAATGGCCTCCATGCACTTTTCTATGACCAAAAAGATGCACCCCCTTGCTGAAAACAGTCAAGGGTACGGCTTGTTGCTGCCCAGGATGAGTGATGGTACCTATAGCTGTTGTAGAATGGTGTGGGTGGAATATTGCATCCCCGAGACCAAGCTTGGAACAAGAGAGGTGGGATCTTTCACCATCGAGTTGTTCTCTAGGGTTTGTATCCTCAAAACCCTCAAAACTGTGTGCTCTAGAGCCCAAAAGCAAAATGAAATAATAATCCAAGATGAGTGAGAGGTGTGCCCTTGCCTTTCCTTTATACCTCCAGTCTGTTTCTCTGTTGAGTTAGTTAACCCCTAGGGTTAACTCCTAACTCAACCTCATGTGTTCTATTTCTTCATTGAGTTACTTATCCCTTTTCAAGTCAACTTAATATTATAACGTTGAGTTTAGCTGACTTTTCCCCATGCTACATGAGAATCTAGTCTAGTGGGGATGACTAGACTACTGAGTCTCTCCAACCCTCTTCATCAAGAGGTGGGGGACATTACAATCTTCTATGCATTTAGAAGGCCTAGAAGCCTTTCTCAATTGGAAGGGTTGGAAACTAGTGGGGTGGCCTATCAAACAACTCCTATGGTCTAGTAGAATTAAGATGGCCAACAAACAAATCTAAACACACAATTTTAAATAACTAAAAGTTTTTAGCATAGTCAAATGAAAATTATGTTGTTCCTCGTGCTTTCAAATATATGACTAAGTAAATGCTTTATCAAATAGTATATGTCAAACACAAGAATTCCAAAGAAATAATACACACAGTAGAAGCTCATTGTAGTAAACAACACATTGCAAATAAAACATATCACATTAGATAACATTTACACTTATTAATATTTGCGCAATTAATGTTCCAATGTTATGGCAACTTTTGCAAGGTCAATTTTGGTACCAAACTAATGCCATATCCCTTGGGAGAGTACGACACAGTATATATGTAGTTTGGATCAAGGAAGCAAAGAGAATATAAAGTCCTCTTTCCATAATATGCCTACTTTCCTCATATTACAAAGAGTTTTGGATGGTTTATGTTTACACTCAAGAACTATAAAGTCATTACAAGGGTTAAAATCAGCTAAGTCGATTATTTTATGGGAAATAAACTTTGATATTAAGGAATGTTGTAGACACCGTGGACTGCCAACCACAGTGGTTGAGTAGTAGGGAAATCAACCTTCATTATTATTGACATAAAGCCCCGTGGTTTCCTAGTGGCATTGTTATTGTTATTCTTACCTGCACGTAAGAGGATCCTTGAGGCAGTAAAGAAAATATCTCATGTGCTTGAATAACATGATGAAAGGGTAGAGCCACATTTGAACACTACCAATTATGGAGTGACAACAGATTTAAGTGGCACTATCTATAAGAGAAAGGATCACTTATGGAAGGTTGGGATGGTCATAACTATTTTCATATAATGGATATTTAGTAGGCATGCCGATCATGGATCATAACTCTAGGTCTGCATTAAAGATTGATTTTGCACACTGGAAATCTCTATAATAGATGTTTTTTATTGTGGTTTCAAATTGGGAAGACCACAGTGTCTAAGAGACTTGAAAAATCTAAATATGAATATGATCCCTCTAATTCCCATAAGATGGAAAGAAAAATATGTCAAAAATTGTTTGAAAAAATGCACTAAGAGATAAGGGAGAGAACTATAGAAATAAAAATGGATACAAAGTAAGAATATAAACAATATCGGTACACTATAATCCTTCCAAATTGTGTATTAGAAAATCCACCCAACTAGACTTTCCATTGTGTATTAGTTTCTCACTCCTAACATCGTGCATTTTATTAGTTTCTCACTACTAGGGTTGAGTAGAACTAACATGACCAATCAACCAAATTGAACACAAATTTTAAAACCAATAATTTTTAATATCCTTAATATATTCCAATGAAAAATTACATTCATGAATCATACAAAAAGCCTCATTAGCTCCAAAGTAGATGTTCGAGGAAATATGCCAAACACATGAGTGCCAAAGCGGCCACCAAACCCCGCCATTCAGTTATATTTAACAGTTTTATATTTTTTGAGGGTTAATAGTAACAAGAGGGAGTGGTTAGATTTTGGAGGATTAATAATTACCGGATTGACGTGTTGGTGGTTATGTCAACGTGTGAGATTGACCGGATTTGATGTTACAGCCACGTTCATTATTCTGGGGAGATGTCTTCTCTACAAACGTCATACCGTTGTCCACGTAAGCCATATAAGGCCATTAACTGGCATTTTATTTTGGAGAACGTGTGAGATTGACCGGATTTGATGTCACGACCACGTTCATTATTCTGGGGAGATGTCTTCTCTGCATACGTCATATCGTTGTCCACGTAAGCCATATAAGGTCATTAACTGGCATTTTATTTTGGAGAATTGAACGGAACGTAAGTCAATCCGGTTACTGGAAGACTTCTGAGGAAAGGAGGCAGAGGCCGAGAGAGGGGAGTGGGAACAGGCTGGGAGAGGCAGAGGTCGGTTATAGCAACCTTTCCTAGCTTTAAGAAATCATAGTTGTTGATATGCAAGTGGTAACAACAACCTTGCCTAGTGTTAAGAATTGATAGTTGTTGATACGCAAGTGGTATAAAAACTTGAAAGAAGGTGTGTGATATGATTGTTTCTAACATTTGGTGAAGAGGAGACTCTTTGGCAGCCTAGGATCGAATCTCACGGTGTATATACTATAAAATGGACGAAGAGAAGGGCGGTAAAGAGATGGAAAGAGGGTTATCAGAAGAGAAGGGCAGTAAAGAGATGGAAAGATGGTTATCAGGAAACTTGGAGAAGGGCGGTAAAGAGATTGAAAGAGGGTTATCAGAAGAGAAGGGCGGTAAAGAGATGGAAAGGAGAGACTCTTTGGCAGGTGTATATACTATAAGATGCAACATTTTGGTGAAGAAGAGACTCTTTGGCAGCCTGAGATCGAATCTCACGGTGTATATACTATAAGATGGACGAAGAGAAGGGCGGTAAAGAGATGGAAAGAGGGTTATCAGGAAACTTGTTGATTGAAAGAGTTCAGGCAGCTCTTAATCGCTCGTTCCTCTATTAAAGGACTATAAATAAATATTACTACTCCTACCTATCTATCGACTTCATTTCTATGTTTTTCATTTCCAGAGATAAACAACTCTAGGTTTTAATAGACAACATGAAAATACTATAAACGTGTTTGATTCCATTTCGCTCACAGGTTTCCAAGAAGAAGATGAGATATAATTAATTTGAAAATGCTGAAGACATTTTTCTGTCTGTATAATCTAATTAATACGAAAATGCTCAAGACATTTTTCTGTCTCTATAATCTAGTACCGAATATTTGTTAATCAGTAATTAAAAAAAAAAAAAAATTGTTTAAAATACTACTTACCGTTTTATCAGCGTTTGTTTTTAAAACCAATCTTCTTCCGCTACAACAATCCTTCGCTACGGCAGCACCTCCCTCTCAACATCAACCAAACCAATATTTACCAATTATTATTTCATCGACATAACAATTAATTTAACCTAATCTTGAAAATAACATGAAATAAAGAGAAACTATAGCTATAACCTTTTAGCATAACGTGAAAAAAAAGAGGAATGAAACTATAGCTATAACCTTTTAGCATAACGTGAAAAAAAAAGAGGAATGACATGTTTAGCAGAGATAACTTTCACCTGAGGGCTGAGTGGAATCGTTTGCTCCATTGCCAGATCTTTAATCAATAGGAACAGTAACAGTAACAGGACAAACACTAAAATATTGCGAACCTAGAAAAACATTCATAAATGCCGAACAGAAATCCCATCCCAGAGAAATATTAAAACCAGTGAAAATTTTGTAACAAAAAATAGTGAAAATTCAGAAATAGAAGTACCAACAGCAAAAGGCCAAAAAAAAAAAAAAAACATACACATTAATCTAATCTGCAAAAAAAGAAAGGGAAATTATAAGTTGCCCATACTATTTCAGCCAAAAAACAAAACAAAAGGCAATGGTCTGAAGAATCAAATCGAGCGTTGCAATTCATATCTAATCATGAAAAAATGAACGTTCAGTATCAAAAAATTTGGAGAATGAACATTCAACATCTGAAGTTGGCACCACTGCTTCACTAATCCTCCAAAGCCACCTCCATGTCAACAATGTAATCAAATGAAATGAGTGTTTAAATAGATATTCATCCAACGATGGCTACATTTAAAAGATTCTGAACCGTTAATGCAAACCCTACACACCAACTTCTCTGTGACAAACAAAGAAACCAACCTTAATTTTGGCATTGATCGATGGAAAGATGCAGAGAAGATTCCTTGGACGGGCCATTTTTATTTGGAAAAGCATTTATGAAGGAGTTATGTCCTGCAAACGCCCCTGTAATACCACATGTTTCAGAAAAAACATTTTCTAACGAATTGTCTCTAGAAGGTAATGTAATGGAATCATCATTTATAGTGTCTCTGGACCCGCAAAGGTCACTTCCAGATGCAAAATTTGAAACAAGTATTGACAAACCTGATGACTGCTCATCATTTACTAAAATGAATGAGAAGGATGGTAGAAGACTGGGTTTCCAGTCACAACAGTTGTCACTGCATGGCTATACATGTTATTTTTTTCAAGATGCTGCTTTAAATGATGACATTTTTCTTAATGAATATGAAGTTGTTATTGGAGGGACAAAAAATATGAAGATGGGTGGTCTAATACAGTTTTTGCCAAAATTCAAGCACATGAATGCTCACATTTGAAGGTGTTTTCATTCACTGTGATTATCAAGTATAAGGAGAAAGAGAATAAGTTCTCTGGACCTGTTTCGTATGTTTCAGAGGGCATCAGAAAATTCTGTGCAGAATTTGGAGATTTTGGTTGGCAAAAGTTCAACCAACACTTCGAAGTTTTATGTGTTGGCAAGGGAAAGGTTCCCAAAAATTTCCTTAGCCCAACATTAATGGAGAAATCAGCATATAAACACTCTAACTTTGATATAACCCTATTATGTATGATCATTAAGCACAGAGGGAGGAAATTTCTGAATAACAAATGGGGATACAGAGGTTGTCTTTGTAGGTGAGACATTAAGCACAGAGGGAGGAAATTTTTGAATGGCAAATGGGGATACAGAGGTTGTCTTTGTAGGTGAGACTCTAGGATTATCAAGTACTCATAAGAGGAGCATTTGTCCTCCCCAAGTAGGAGCCAGATGTTACCCACTTACCTCGTACAATATTACCTTTGTAATTTTATCCGTTCACCCTCCATAACATTTTTTCTATTGTGTAGTTTTTGTTCTAATTTTACACATGTGATACAAGTTTTCAACATTCGAGTTGCCTTGATCAATACAAAGAGACCCGGGCAAGTTTTGATAACCATTTATTTCAAAATATTGAAATCTGTATCGACTACACAGGTTTTGGGATGGATCCACCTTTGAGCATTGAAAATTATGCAATAACAATGAACTTAAATAATGCTAGCCATGATGGGGGAGCACTTATGAAAGGCTTATGAAGGTCATAACTCTTTCCCTACATGGATGATTTAGCAGGCATGTCATTCGATGGATTGTACTCCCAAGTCTGTATTAGGTATTGATTTTGTACACTAACATTTTCTATAGTGGGTGCCCTTTTGTATTGTGGTTTCAAGTTAGGAAGACTACTATTGGAAAAAGAATGTCAAGATAGGGAAAATGAATATGATCCCATCAATTCAATTCCCATAGCATATAAAGAGAGATAACTTCAAAATTGTTTGGAAAAATGTAGGAAGAAATAATGGAGAGCTTAGGGTCCAAAGAAAGATACAAATAATAATGAAAGCATATTCCAAGGTCTTTCCAAAGTGGTGAATAGTTAGTGTCATAGAAGATGCACCACTAGACTTCCCATGGTGAAAAGGAAAATGTTAAGGCTCATTAATTACAATGTTTGTTTATGTAAAAAGGTATCATTTTTCCATGTGACTGACATGTTAGAAAGTATTATATAGATATGATAATATATTATCTAGTTATATGTGTTAAATTGTCTAATCCACTTGATTCAATTAGAATGATGTAAACAATTATGAAATCAAAAAATTAATAAAAGGAATTAGTAAAAGGACTTAATGAATATCAAAAGAATGTAGTATATGAATTAGTGGTTGATGAATTTGGCCTCCTTAAGGGTAATCAACTTGCCATGGGGAGGAGAGATATTAGAATATTCCAAAAATAGATGCAAAATAATTGAATCGATCAAGTAATTAAGTGATGCATAAGTTGAAAAAGATTACACTTAGGACTGTTGAAATAATGTAACTGCGAAGAGTATTCTTATTATTATTGTTATTTTATTCATTGGATTAATCCCCATTGTGGATTAATCATGTCGGTAATTGTATTAGGACCAAATCCCCTTTTGCAGATTGGTCATTGGACAATTGTAATAGGCAGAATAAGAAGTCAGCCCCAGCAGTTATTATTGAGACCCAGAATTAAATTAAAGGTGGGTATACCCACCCAGAGTAAGAGGTCGGCCCTGCCAGTGAAACCCTTTCACACGTGCCAGTCTTATATATATAGGAGGCTAGCGCCTCACTTTATCACACAACTCACTTGCTCATTTTCTTATGAGGCGAGCTGCAATTACCAGATGGAGAGAAAAGAAGAAGAGTGGCGCATCTTTTGGAGAGGACTATCTGTATTGGTTTGAGTTATCTCTTGAAGATTGTATTGGCAATTTATGATAAGGAAGTTTTTGTTGGGTTTTCTTCCCCTAGAGGGTTTCCCAGGATAAATGTTGTGTCTCTTGTGAATGTGTATTTCTCAGTGATCTTGTTCTTATGATGCTCTTGTCTATTGAAATGCAAAGAACTATAATAATGGCATAAACATTAACATGGTA
>ML802771.1:81519-101402 GCA_009831015.1 Picea engelmannii
GACATCTCAGAGAAGAGAAAGAGGGAAGAAGGGTGGTGAAATCACTTCCAAGAGATAGTCGAGATGATAAAACTACCCATCGTCCTAGACAAGAAGTGAAGGATATGGTCGAACTGATTGAGAGGAAGCGCAGTAAGGGAGATGATGTTTGCAGGAGGAATCATAATGAGATGCAAGGTGGAAAGGAAAAACCAGGTCGGAGATAAGTATTGATGAAGCATCATCCACTTGGATCAATGGTAGAAACATTAAAGATCCATGAGAAGGGCGATACGCAAAAAGGAGGAGATGTTAAATCACATGAGGCCAAGTAATGGAGGTGGTTGAGGGGTGACATGGGCCAAGTAGGTTGGAGTGATGAGTGGTGGCTTGCCTTGAATGGTTGCCTTATGTATTATACACTCACCCTATATAGAAGATAATTGTCATACCGCCTGACAGTTATCTTTTTCCCCTAGTCTTCCAAATGGCATCATGCAAGTTGGTAGGCTTAAAAACCTTGACCCAACCTCTCAAGGGTTCCATCAACCCTTATGTGAAGAGCATCATAAGTCTCGCTTGAGACACATCATGTACCATCACTGCTAGCCTCTGGAACTCTTCTATGTAAACCTTTGGTGACCCTGTCTGTCTGAGCTGTGTGAGATCCCTAAAAGGTAGCTCTGGCTCCCCCTGGTCAAACCTGTCAATGAGCCTCTGTGTAAACTCTTTATAGGACGTAATATGATTGTGACCCAATGTGGTCAACCCATGGTACCACCAATCATGAGCCTTGTCATCCAAGTACATTGTGGCAAATTTGATGGCATCCATCTCCCTCATGGGGTTAATCTGTAGGTAGGTATCCAACTTCTACACCCATGCTTGTGCAGTCACCTTAGCAGATCCATCAAAATAAGGAATTTCTATCTTGCCTGCTCTATGCTCCAATTCATAGTTGGGCCTTTCATACTGTTTAGGATTACCCCGAAACTTGATTCCACAATATTGGTCAAGTGTGACTTGCCTTTGGAACCCTGCACTTAAGGAATGATACTCCCTCGCATATTGCTCAAAATCTCATCCTCATAGTTGTGTTGTAGCTGATTATCCAAGAATGTAGGTAGATAGGGCCTAGGGGTGGTCCTACTGTGTGTTTTCCCCTGGGGTACACCACCTCCATAGCTCTGTCCCTCAGTGTGATAACAAGGGATATGCTCCTGTTGAGGTCTAGTCCCTCCATGAGATCCACTAGCTTCTATGTTGGCATAAACCTCTGGACCCTTCCCTACATGAGTCATCTGCATCAGGAGTTGCACCAATCTCTCATGGTTGTCATTCACTCTTTTCAGAGTCTCTATCATTTCCACATGTCCCCTGCGCATTGCTTCTTGGTTTTCTTGTAGATGATGCACAAGGGTGCTCTGTGTCATGTTTATGGAGAGTTGTAACTCCTTGGCGAAACCTGCTAGAATCTGTGGCTCATTGTCCTCACCTGATCCCTCCATTTTTGCCTCTATCTCACTTGTCTTCTTCCTGCGTCTGGCCATGTAAATGCCACTGAACTTCTGCATGTTCTAATCCCCACAAGATGGGAGGATCAACGCTCTGATACCAATGTAATGTTCCTAAGCCAAATTTTTTGCTTGGGACACTAACTGTTTACTGTTTGTTATGTTTGTTAATGTATTTGCAGGTGTACTCATGAAGATGTGCATTATGAATTTACTTAATGTTGATTGAGCAATAGATCTGAAGCATATAATCATAAACAAGACAAGATATATAAAGAACACCAGTAGAGAACCAATAATGTCAGATCTAACCTTTATTTAGATAGTAGGGAGATCTTGTATACAAGAGATCTGCAAATCTAGAAGAAAGCTCTGATAATATCAAAATGGGTTGCCAGCCGATACAATAATAAGCAATACAAAGATAAATTCCTCCCAAATGTTGTCTGAGAATAGATCCAAGCCTCCAAAGGCCACCAGCAAGCAAGCTAAGATTGAGGATAAGAATATCTCGTCAATACTCTGCAAAACCCCTCCAATTGGTTGATTTGTGCCCTGCTTTGGATGTTGATAAACCCTCAAGTTTCGGCCCTCCCTTTTCTGAGCTCTAAATCCCTCTAAACTCTCCCGGAATGTAGATCAAGCTAATAGAATCCACGGGGCCAAGTCTCAAGTTGAACTGAGAAGTTCTGCTCCTCCAACTGGGCAAACCCTCAACTGGTTTGCACCCTCCTGGTTTGACTAAGTCAAGGAGAATTCATTCTCCCTTCTAGGAGCCTCCAAATGCCGCCAAAATATCCCAGATTGTATATCGGGCCAATGCTAACAAGATGATGAAGTCTCAAGTCAATCTATGAAGATCTGAGCCAATAAACACTGATAATCTATTTCTGCAATGCGCCCCTCTCTTCTCCAATTCGTGCCAAGCTCCCAGAAATAAACTGTAAGGATAATCTCCTTTGGAATAGACCAAGAATGATGTTAGGGACTCTATGAAGAAAACCCAGGTGCTCCTTTTCCAAAATTCCTTCTCCTTCCTCCAGATCGAATCAATCTCCTCAAGGTAGTGTGCCCCCCTAGCTAGAAACCCCCTAGGTTGCGCCCTAGCCTGGTATCTACTGGTAGAAAAAACCATGCAACACTGTAGAATGGTGTGGGAGGATTATTTCACCTCCGGGACCAAGCCTGGATCAAGAAAGGTGGGATCTTCCACCACCGAGTTGATCTCTAGGGTTTTAGACTCAAAACCCTCAAAATTCCTTGTGCTCAAGAGCTCCAATGAAAATAAGATAATAATCCAGAATGAATTAGGAGTGTGCCCTACCCTTTCCTTTATAACTCCAGTCTATTCATCTGTTGAGTTAGTTAACCCCTAGGGTTAACTCTTAACCTTAACTCACATTTTCTTTTCTTAGAGTTATCCTTTTCCAAACAAAGTCAACTTAATATAGAATGTTATGTCTTCTGGTTTACTTTGTCCCCAATATGCCTAAGACTATAGTCTAGTGGGGATAGCTAGACTATTGAGTCTCTCCAAACCTCTTCATCAAGAGGTGGGGGGCATTGCAGTCTTCCCTGCTAGAAATTGCTTGCCCACAAGCAATTATGGACATGTCTCCTAGATAAATTCTTCCCCTTCTGATCCAGGTGGATATGGGTGGCCACCCGCCTATTCCACTTGGACCCCCACCATTGTTTCTTTCAGTTTTTCAATTCCTTAATTGTAGCACAATTTACTATTTTTGGCAGTTTTTCGGGTCCTGAACTTTCGGAGTCGTTTTGACTCTTGAGGCCCTAAACGATGTTTTTTGGGGCATTAAACCTCCAGTGAATATCTGTCTATTCCAAACTCAATATTCGATGTCAGCAGTGTAGTCCTCGGATATATATTTCTAACGATGTATCATGTGCGTTAAACGGAGATAGTATGCCAAAGTTACGACCCCGGGAAATTGATGTACCAATTTACCCCGACGAGGCCCATATGATGGCGCTTCATCTCCCAGGGTTAGGTTTTTGGATGTTTAGGGTTTCCATTGTTTATCAATAATGTATAGGCCTTCGAGCCTCATTGTAACACAGAGTTGAGAGACCTGTAGCCACCACATCTCTTCTCAGAGATAAGCTACCAGTGCCCTAACTAATTTATTTCCACTATGTCTGTAAACAAATTTCAATTCTTTGATATTAATGAAATGAAGTGTTATTTCTGTTGCATCTTTGTATTCATGGTTATTTGTGTATTCTGTTACGTTCCTGCATAAATTCGGATCAGTGGTATCAGAGCGATCTACTCTTTCTCGATCCTTCTTTGCATGTCCCCAACGAGGTCGGGGTATAAGGAGTTAGGGATCGATCTAGTTGAACCTTTGCAAGATCAGCCTCGCAAACCCCGACGGTCGTCCATGGGGGACGAAAAGAAATACGAGGGAGCAGGAGATCCTATCAAAATATTGCTCGAGGAGGCCCTTGAAAAACAAAGGAACGCGATGATGGATAACTTCGCCCAGATCCTTCAACAATTGCCCACTGGTGGTGCATCTGCATCTAACATCCACTCTGGAGGCACAACCCCTTTTAAGGTACAAGTAAACTTTGACATTCCCATATATGATGGCCAAATATATGAAGACGTCGTAGATAAATGGTTGAATCTATTAGAAGGATATTTCTCGGTTCATGACTTTTCCGACCGAGAGAAGATTATTTTTTCATTGCTCAAAGCCACCCCCCATGTCAAGGACTGGTGGGAAACCTACTGTGAGAAAAAGGATGAGGAGGAACCATATCTGTTCTCAATCGTACCCACTTGGAATTCTTTCTGAGACGCCATCAAGGAACAATATTATCCCGTGGGGAGCTATGAGGACAAGTATATACAATGGACTATGCTGCGGCAACAAAGGGATCAAGATGTGCATGAGATGACAAATCTTTTCCATACCCTGCACACAAAGTAGGGTATCAAAGATTTGGAGAAACATTTGGTGTTGAATTACCGCAGTTGTCTGCATAGATAGATTCAGGAGGAAATGGAGTTCCTCGGCATCTCCTCACTTGGTATGACATACCGGTATGCTTCCAAGATTGACCAGAAATTCAAACAGAAGAAGCGAGACTTTGGATCTACAAATCAAAAGCAAGCGAAAGGTGCCCCCAAACCGCAGAATAAAGGACAACCAAGGCATGGTGGCTCAAGACAACCTAACAAAGACGCAAGAAAAGAACAATACCGCGAAGCCGAAGAAGGACACAGGAAAGTGGTGTGAGTTCCATAAGAGCTCCACTCACAACACAAGTGAGTGTCGGGCCAAACAATCATTGGTGGTCGAGATGAGGGCTTCTGAATCAGATGCACGCTCTGACATTGAATCAGAACCCGAGAAGGGGAATGACAGAGGGAAACAGATTATTGTTGTGGAGCCCAACGCCACCGTTGCCACCACGAAGATCCAAAAGGAAGAACCGGAAGATCCAGAGGAGGAGGAGTGTCTCTTCCACTCCCAGATGTGGGTAAAGGGTTCCCCACTACAGCTCATTGTCGACAATGGGAGCCAAAAGAACCTCACTTCAGCAGAGGTTGTGAAGCATTTGGGCTTGCCGACCACAACACACCCACAACCGTACACCATCAGGTGGCTTTACCAAGGACAAGATCTCTGCGTCAGCCAGTAGTGTCGCCTTCCCTAAAGCATCAAGCCCTTCACCAATGAGGTATTATGTGACATTACTCCTCTTAATGTTTGTGATGTATTATTAGGCCAACCATACTTGTGGAAGCGACATGTTATGTATGAATCCCGACCTCACGTTGTTATTGTTACCTTGGGAAATAAGTTGTACATGATACCAGAGGTACCACCACCTGCCTCTATCTCTTTGGTTACTGCAAAACAATGTAGTAAGCTCATTTCCAAAACCGGGAAATTTGTTTTCCTGATAATCCGCCCTCAGGGAAAGAAGAAGACTGTGGCCATGACCTCTAGGTAGGGCTCCTCTGCACGACAACAACAAATGGACAAGGTCGTGGAGGAGTATTAGGACATCTTCACCTCACCCGCAGGGGTTCCTTCTGTACTGTCAGGTCAAACACCCCATCGATTTGACCCCAGGTGCATTGTTTCCCAATGGACCGATCTATCGACACTCTGTTCTGGCGAATGATGAAATCAAGAGGCAGATCCAGGAGCTGCTGCAGAAAGGTCACATCCAAGCAAGTTCATCTCCCTGTGGGAGCCCAATCGTGTTGGTGCAGAAGAAGGATGGGACTTGGAGACTCTGTATTGACTATCGGGCATTGAACAAGATCACTGTCCGGAATAGGTACCCGATCCCACAGATTGATGACCTTCTCGACCAACTCAAAGGGGAAAAATATTTCAGCAACCTCGAATTGAAGTCTGAGTATCACCAGGTACCAATCGAACCATCTGATGTGTGGAAGACTGCCTTCAAAGCCAAGGAGGGCCTTTTCTAATGGCCAGTCATGCCTTTCGGGTTGACGAATTCTCCCGCAACCTTCATGAGGTTGATGGATGACATATTGCGACCATTCACCAACTCATTTGTAGTAGTGTACTTGGATGACATCCTGATCTTCAGCCAGACTTGGGAAGAGCACCTCCACCACATCCGACAGGTTCTCCAAACACTGTCGAAACACAAGTTGTGTGCCAATTTGGAGAAGTGCACTTTTGGAATGACCCAGGTTCAGTATATGGGATACATTATTGATGAGCGTGGGGTGCATGTGGATCCAACCAAGATCCAAGTCATCCAATCTTGGCCAGCCCCGACCACTCTAACAGAGCTTCACATCTTTATGGGTCTTGCTAATTTTTATCGCAGGTTTGTGTTGGGATTCTCTCATATCACTTGGCCCTTGAGTCAAGTCACCAAGGGAGGAGTGAAAGAAAAATTCTTTTGGTCGGAATCTCAACAGAAGGCGTTCGTAGAATTGAAACATCGCCTCTGTTGTGCCCCAGTGCTCACATTACTAGACTTGCAACAACCATTTGATATCGAGATAGATGCCTCTGACTATGCTATTGGAGCAGTTCTTACTCAACAGAGGCATCCAATGGAATATCACAGTGTGACATTATCCGACACAGTCTGAAAGTATCCCACTTATGAAAAAAAAATGTATTCCATTATGCAGGCTTGTCGACAATGGAAGCATTACATTTTGGGAAAGGAAACAATCATCCACACAGACCACTGACCCCTGCAGTTCATACAGACACAAGGGAAGTTGCAGAACGATCGCCATCAGAAGTGGTCCACATATCTGCAACAATTTCATTTGAACATCAAGTACAAGAAGGGAATCACCAATAATGTTGCAGACTGCCTCAGCCGACCACTGATCGTGGTGATAACCGCCATGCTCAACTCTTATGGGCACGAGACTTTTGATTGGTCGCTTCTCCACAAGAGCGATCCAGAATTCGGCCACACATACAAGACACTCTTGGAGGGTAACTGAGTTCCAAATTTTCACCTCTAGGATGCACTACTATGTCACCTGGGACACCTTTCTGTTCCTTCAAGCGAGCGTGCCAAGATGATTTGGGAAGCGCACTACAGTCGGGTCGCTGGGCATTTCGGGGTCGAGAAAACATTGGCAGTACTGCTGAAGTATTTCTATTGGCCAAACCTTTGAAAGGATGTCGGGAAGTACATCAGATCCTGAACTCCCTGTGCCATTGCCAAACTGACCATCAATAAGAAAGGCCTCTATACTTCGTTTCCTACCCCTAGTCGACCTTGGGAATCCATCTCCATGGATTATGTGTCGGGCCTTCCTTCTACTAAGCATGGCAATGACTATGTTTTTGTGGTCGTCGACAGATTCTTGAAGATGGCCATTATGGCGGCCTGCAAGAAGAATATCACAGCAAAAGCCACTGCTAAACTCTTCTTTGAATGGGTGTGGGTACACTTTGGGATCCCATAGTGTATCATCTCAGATCGGGATAGCAGGTTCCTCGGTTCATTTTGGTCCAGCCTCTGGTCAATGCTGGACACCAATCTCACCAAGTCCACATCTTTCCATCCCCAAACTGATGGCCAGACGGAGGTCGTCAACAGGATGATCGTACACATTTTCCGCATGTACAACTCAAAGCATCCACACACATGGGATGAGAGCCTCCCCTGTGTACAACATAGCTATAATCGGGCCCTCCACAGCTCAACCAACCACATCCCCTTTCAGGTGGGCTTGTGATTCCAGTCACTATGTCCCATTGATGTAGCCATGCCCTTTGAAACTACTCAGGTTGATTTGGCTCATGTCCAGTCTGAAGCTGCCAAGGAAAACAACTTCATTGAATGCATTCATCACATTCACCAAAAGGTTCATGACATATTGGACAGAGCCAATGCTAAGTACAAGTAGCGACATGATCAGCATCAAGTGCAACACAACTTTCAGGTGGGTGACAAAGTTTGGCTACATTTGCAGAAGGAGCGCCTCGTTGGACCCCACCGCAAGCTTCGCCCGCTCTGATATGGGCCATACACCATCACTGAGGTTGTAGGGGACAATGCCTTCGAGCTCAGTATTCCACCATTCCTTGTTCTGCACCCAGTGTTTAATGTGGACTGCCTTCGACCCTACTTTCCACCTCTACTGGACACATCCGACATGGCAGAGGCAGAACAACTCACACCGACAGAGTTAAATCCATAATGCATGGAACAAGCCACAACTGATCGTATTATGGACACACATATCAAGAACACTCACCAGCAGAGGATCCAGCTATATCGAGTTGTCAAAGCAGACCAACTCCTTCACCAGGGCAAGTGGCTCACTAGGAGCAGAAGTTTCCTCATCTCATGGAGGAACTCAACGCAATGGGGACCATTCCTTCCTAAGGGGGGAGGAATGATCCAGGTGGATATGGGTGTCCACTCGCCTATTCCACTTGGACCCCCACCATTGTTTCTTTCATTTTTTTAGTTTCCTTAATTGTAGCACAATTTACTATTTTTGGCAGTTTTTCGGTCCTGAACTTCTAGAGCTGTTTTGAGGCCTTAAACAATGTTTTTTGGACATTAAACCTCTAAGAAATATGAGTCTATTCTAGAGTCGATATTTGTTTTCATCATTGTAGTCCTCAGATAGATCTTTCTAACGATGTATCATGTGCATCAAACAGAGATAGTATGCCAAAGTTACGAACTCAGGAAATTGATGTACCAATTTACCTCGACGGGGCCCATATTATGGCGTTTCATCTCCTAGGGTTAGGTTTTTGGATGTTTAGGGTTTCCATTGTTTCTCAATAATATATAGGCCTTCGAGCCTCATTGTAACACATATTTGAGAGGCCTATAGTCGCCACATCTCTTCTCAAAGATAAGCTACCAACGCCCTAACTAGTTTATTTCCATTTTGTCTGTAAACAAATTTCAGTTCTTTGATATTAATGAAATGAAATGTTATTTCCATTGCATCTTTGTATTCATGGTTATTTGTGTATTCTGTTGCGTTCTTGCATAAATTCGGATCACCTTCCCAAGTGGCATCCTCTATAGGTAGGTTCTTCCACTTAACCAGATACTCTTTGATGCTTATTTTCCTCAACTTCTTCTCCCTGACTTCAAGTATCTCCTTTGGTATCAGTACCAACTTCCCTTCTTCATCCATAGGTGGAAATTCCTCGATAGGAGTGTTATTCTTGTCGATGGCCCTCTTCAAACACGAAACATGGAAGAAATTGTGTATTTTTCTTCCATGTGGTAGATCCAACTCATATGTCACGGCCCCTACCTCATGTTGACTCTGCGCCACTTCTCTTAATGGATGCATGTCGGTACGGTTGAAGCCTCAAATAAACCAAGTCATCAACCTCAAAGGTGCGCTCAACCCTGTGTTTGTCTGTCTGTACATTTTCTTGATTCTGTTCCCTTTCCAGGTGGTCCTTCAATTCCCTGAGTATGTCCTGACTCTGTTGAATCCAATCCTGAACCATGGGAGCCCTATTGTCACCAATGGAAATCTCTACAAATGAGAGAGGTTCATAGCTGTATAAGGCCCTAAATGGTGGCATACGAATGGACATTTAATGAGTGGTTTTGTAACAATATCCCCCAAGTGAAGTCATTTAACCCATGCTTTCTGTTGCCATGCCACATAATTCATGAGGTAGCTTTCAACCCATTTGTTGACTATCTCTGTCTGGCCATCCATCTAAGGGTGATAACTGGTACTAGGTGTTAAGGTCGTACCTATCAACTTGAAGAGCTCCTACCAAAACATGCTCATGAACCTGTTGTCCCTGTCACTCACTATGGTTTTGGGCAAACCATGCAATCTGAAAACTTCCCTGAAGAATAGGTCTGCAACCTGTGTTGCACTGAAATCTGTGGCAATGTAAAAAAAATGTGCAAATTTCTTCAACCTGTCCACTACCACGAAAATGAAGTCTTTGCCCTAAATCTTGGGCAAACCTGTGATGAAATCCATAGTTATTCTTTCCCATTTTTCCTCCAGAATGGGAAGTGGTTGTAGTAATCTTGTTCGGTGAGTGTGTTCATCTTTGTTGGCCTGGCAAGTGCTGCACTCCTTGATGTGGCTCATCACATCTTCCTTCAAACCCTTCCAAGCAAACCTCTCTTGGACCTGTCTGTATGTCTTGATGAATCCTTGATGCCCTACTCCTGGTGAATCATGGCATGCTTGTAACACCTTGGCATTAAAGGCTAATTCGGGCACCAAGAAAATTCAACCCTTGTAATAAATGATATCATCCATGATTAGGAAATTGTCATCTTGCACCTGTCCATCCATCACTTCACAAGAAAATTTGTTCTATTAATATTCCACCAATATGTGGGCCTTCCAATCTATTGAGATATCGATCATGGCATAAACTGATGGTATTTTGGATAAGGCATCTGCTACCACGTTATTTTTCCCTTTGACAAATTCTATGTCAAAGTCATAAGCCTGGATTTTTCTTACCCACTTCTGATGTCTTTCATTCAAGTCCTTCTGATTTAGGAAGTACTTGAGGCTGTTGTGATCTGTCCTCACGATGAATTTTTCCCCAACTAAATACTTCATGAACTTAGCCAATGCATGCATGACGGCTAGCATCTCTTTGTCATAGATGGTGTAGAGGAGCTCAAGGCCTCTCAATTTTCAGATTTCATAGACAATAGGATGCTTGTTCTGCATAAGTATTGCTCCAATGCCTTCCCCTGAGGCATCACACTCTACTATGAAGGGTTGTGTGAAATCTGGTAAGGCCAATATTGGACATGAACTCATCACTTTCTTCATTTTTTCAAAGGTGGATTGTGCTTCTGGGCTCCACTTGAGTGTTCCTTTCTTGGTCAAATCGGTCAAAGGTGCGCAAAGTTGAGAAAAACCTTTGACAAATCTCCTACAATAGCAACAGATCCCAAAAACCCCTTCAATTTTGTGAGTGTCCTAGGTGTGGGTCAGTCAAGTATAGCTTGTATTTTTTCTTGGTGTACATGTACCCCCTTCACTCCAATGATGTGTCCTAGGTAAAGGACCTATGTCATCCCAACTTCACATTTGGATTCCTTCGCATATAAAGATTGCTCCTCCACGATGGCCAAAATATGTTCCACATGTTGAAGGTGTTCCTCCCAAGTTTTGATATAGATCAATAAATCATCAAAGAAGACTAATAAGAACTTCCTCAACTGCTTGTTGAACAAATGATTCATGCATGACTGGAAGGTGGTTGGCGGATTAGTCAGCCCAAAAGGCATGACCAGAAACTCATAGTGACACTGAAAAGAAGTCTTGGAGATATCTTGTTCCCTCATTTTTATCTGATGATAGTCGGAGCGAAAGTCAATCTTTGAGAAATATACCGCCCCATGGAGCTCATCCAATATCTCATCAATCCTTGGGATGGGGTATCTATTTTTTATTGTTTTCTTATTTAAATCCCTGTAGTCAATACACATGCGCATTGTCCCATCTTTCTTTTTCACCAATACTACCGAAGATGCAAAGGGGCTGGAACTTGGCCTGATGTGGCCCATATCCAACAACTCCTTGATTTCCTTTTCAATTTCATCTTTATATTTATGTGGGTGCTTGTAGGGAGTGGTGATCAGAGGTTTCACACCCTCCTCCAACTCTATGATGTGCTCAAACCCCCTATTTGGAGGTGCCCCTGGTGGTATAGGTTCAAAGACCTTGTTGTGCTTATCCATGATTTTCTTAATCTCTAGTGAGTAGTGTGTTTCTCCCTTTTTGTCTACTCTGACTGATATTTTACATTCTGCTGCATAGACGATGTCTTCCCTCCTGAAGATGGCCTCCATGCATTTGGCTGTCACCACTCTCGGTGTGTTGTCTGTCATACCCCTGAGAACCACCTTTTTCCCGTCCTCTATTGTGAAAGACATTTCCATGGTTTTGTAATTTGTGGTTATTGGCCCCAATGTGATAAGACATTGTACTCCAAGGATGATGTTGGTGTCGGGAAGGTCCATAACATAGAAATCATGTGACAAATCATGTATGCCCAAGGTAAGTTTCATTCCCGAAATGTACTTGTCACAAGGCATAGTGCGCCCCCTGCTACCTCCACATGAAATCCTTCAAACTCCACTGTCGATATATGTCTTCTTTGCAGTAGGGTTGAGTCAATGAAGTTGTGTGAGGCTCATCCATCAATGAGAACTGAGACCTTCTACCCTTGCAGCACCCCTCTCATCCTAAAATTGTTGAACTTAGGTACCCCGCTGATGGATGCAAGTGTCACCTTCTCGTCTAATGTAAGGTCGTGACTTGCATCCTCCTCTTTTGCCTATCCTTGGTTTTCGGCCTCCATGTTCTGTAAGTGGCCAAAATATTCACCCTCCTCATCATCTGAAATCTCCTCAATGCAATGGGCTTTTCCCTTACCCATGCATTTGTGTGTTGGGTCCCATGGTTCCTTGCAGGTGAAGCACAATTTATTGCACCTCAATTCTCTCCTAGTGGACTCATTTATCCTACCCCTTCCTTGGTCAAACCCCCTTAGGTCTCTCCCTCCTTGATTCATAGGAGGTCTTTGGTCTCTACCTCATTGATTAGGAGGCCTGGGGGTGAATCTCGTCTTTTTTGTCGATCCTAAGTCCCTGGTCTTCCAAATGGCATCATGCAAGTTGGTAGGTGTAAAAGCCTTGACCCAGCCTCTCAAGGGTTCCATCAACCCTTCTGTGAAGAGCATCATAAGTCTCGCTTGAGACACATCTTGTACCATCACTGCTAGCCTCTGGAACTCTTCTATGTAAACCTTCAGTGACCCTGTCTATCTGAGTTGTGTCAGATCCCTAAAAGGTAGCTCTTGGTCCCCCTGGTCAAACCTGTCAATGAGCCTCTATGTGAACTCTGTATAGGACGTAATATGATTGTGACCCAGTGTGGTCAACCCATGGTACCAGCAATCATGAGCCTTTCCATCCAAGTACATTGTGGCAAATTTGATGTAATCCATCTCCGTCATGGGGTTAAGTTGTAGGTAGGTATCCAACTTTTGCATCCATGCTTGTGCAGTCACCTTAGCAAATCCATCAAAATAAGGAATTTCTATCTTTTTTGATCTGCGCTCCAATTCATAGTTGGACTTTTGATACTGTTTAGGCTTACCCCGAAACTTGATTCCACAATACTGGTCCAGCGTGACTTGCCTTTGGAACCCTGCGCTTAAGGCATGATACTCCCTGGCATGCTGCTCATTTTTTTTCTCAATCTCATCCTCATAGTTGTGTTGTGGTTGATTATCTAAGAATGTAGGTAGATAGGGCCTAGAGGTGGTCCTACTGTGTGTTTGCCCCTGGGGTGTGTTGTAACAGATTTCGCAAATGGCTATGCTCAGTATTTTATCCCAAGCATCGATAGGATTCCTTGATATAAGAACTGATATAATGGCAAGCAGCTCATGGCACGCTCTATGGGTGTTGTGGGGAATTGCGCTCTACTGATCCGCAGATCATTTCGCCTACATCATCCATGCCTTTTCCTTCTGTTGGTTAAATAGGAATAGAAACATAATAGGCTGTGATTGGGGGCGAATTATTCATGGAGGGAATGGTAGAAATTGAAGTTAGAGGAGCTCATAATGTGCTGGAGGTCATGACTGCTGAGATACATAAGCAAGGAAATCGAATACTTAAATATATAAGAAATGTTCGGTGGACATTTGGAGACATTGTACTGGATTATTTGCTTGGACAAAACACATGTGCTTTATATTTAAGTTTGCGCTACCATTTACTTCATCCAGATTACATTTATTATCGAATTCGAGAATTACAAAAGTGCTTCAAGCTTCGAGTTGTTCTGTGTCATGTTGATGTGGAAGATGTAATAAAACCACTTCATGAAGTGACGAGAACAGCATTGCTTCATGACTGTACACTTCTATGTGGAAGAGTGTGCTCGTTATTTGGAGACAATAAAGATATATGAGAATAAGCCTGCTGACATCATACAGGAGCGGACTGATAAAGATTATTTATCACGGCTTAGCAGTACACTCACGACTGTTCGACATGTCAATAAGAGTGATGTTGTTTCTCTTGGTTCTACCTTTGGGACATTGTCTGGTATCATGGGAGCTTCTATGGAGGAGTTGGAATTGGGGAACGCAAGGTAAAGCGATTGTATGACACATTTCATGAGCCATTTAGACGTGTCATGAAGTATAGTGGTATTGCTAGTGGTGCAGAAGTTTCAATTAAAGATTCAGAAGGCAATGCAAGGTCTCGGGAAGCCAGAAACCCTCCTACAATACCCGAAACGCCTATTATTGCAAATGGCAGGGACGGATGTACAGTTATCATCAGCTGAGCGATTATGGCGCCGATTTGTCCCGCTTCGCTCGCCAGCCCGAGCGTTACGTTCCTCACTACTGCCGGAAACAGCTTGCATGTGTGTATGAATATTATAGGTCCCCGCCATCTCGAATATTCCTACCACAACACCACATATATGGAGCGCTGCAAGATGACAAGCGGCTATATGTCGGCGGCTCTCGGCGTTCAGCAGCCGCGCTGTAAGTGGCTGGTTGGATATGATTTTGGTAACGACAGTTTTATTTTAAAATGTATATGAGAAATACAGCGCAACAAATCTGAAGGGGACCGTTACACCATGTTAGAAAGAGAGAATAGACTGCACAATTGAGGGCTCACTCGATGACACTGCTACCACAGCTTTCCAGAACTGCACCATCCTTGTAACCGGTCGTTCCAGTTTTGCGTCCTTGGAGATACGCTGGCGGTCTCAAATTTCCTCTGTACACACTCCAAAGCTGCATGCAAGGCAATCCATAGCTTCTGTTGAGCGCCATACGTTCAAATCAGATGACCATCTTTGTTGACATTACAGCCACAGGTAGCACACCCACTGTGTCACATAACATGGTATATTGCAGGAGACGCCCCTGAGAATGAATTGGAATGAGTGCAAAAAGATAACCGCAGGTTTCTTCTTGTTGTTTATCGAGTTGGAAATCTGGAGAGAACCATCAAATTCTACATTGAGTGTTTAGGAGTGAAGTTGTTAAGACAGGGACATTCCCGAGGAGAAATACTGAAAGGATTTATTTCCTTGGATATGGACCGGAGGACTCTCATTTTGTTGTGGAGTCGATATATAATTATGAAGTTGAAAGTTATGATATCGGCACAGGGTTTGAACACTTTGCACTTACAACTAAAAATATGTACAAGTTGGTCAAGGACACTCTTGGAGCTTTGCATCCTCGGAGCTATTACAGATGTACCCATAACCATGACCTAGGATTCCAGGCGACGAATTCATGACCTATTGAGTCTCTAAAGCTTCACATTTTTGTATTGTTGTGGCGGTGTTTTTTTGACAACGATGATGAGGTTCAGGATCGACCGACACTCTACCTAATGCTCTTGGTAGAGATGCTTATTCAATAACGGGCAGGGAAGGAAGTTGGAACCACTAAGGACACCCACTAAAATGCGATTCATTTATTACCGAAAAAACGCGGGAGGATTTGTTACTAGACATATCAATCAATGCGGGGATCTAAACCATCAAGCAACCCGAACCTGTAGAAAATATATGTTTTACCGGAGGTGTCATTTGAAGCTCTTTGTAAAATACAACACCATCACCTCCATTCTCAATCTGGTGGTACACGGTGAAGCAGCGTCGGCACTCGTAAACCAAAAAAAAAAACGAGGCAGGAGGCAGGTGGCGTCAATAAGTCTCTCCGTACTGTTGACACAGGGTTTCGAAGTTGGTGCGACCATACTTCTCTCAATTACCCGCATTGATCCATTAGCTGATAAGCTCCATACATCGCTCAAGTATTTGTTTTGGCGATCTTAATACACGAATCATGGGTCGTCGGCCTTGACAAGGAACAACTCCAGAAAGCAGTCTCTTGCAGAATCGAGTCTCTGGTGAGCAGATACGCAGGGAATTTTATCAACTGGGACGTGAGCAACGAGTTGCTTCACTTCTCTTTTTATGAGGACAAACTAGGCCCCGACGCTTCCGATTCCTTCTTCCAGGCTGCCCAGGAGATCGATCCCTGGACGCCCATGTTTATGAACGACTATAACATCATCGAGACATGTAGTGACTCACAGGCTACAGTGGATTCATACATTGAAAAGCTGCAGGAGCTCAGAAACTCGGGGCGGGTCATGGAAGGCGTTGGCCTCGAAAGTCACTTCAGCAAGCCAAATACTCCCTTAATCAGAGCAGTGCTGGACAAGTTCAGCACATTTGACCTGCCCATTTGGCTCACGGAAGTCGGTGTTAGCAGCAAATTCGATCAAGAAACACAGGCTCGTTATTTGGAGGAGAAATCCGTTACAGCTGCAGGAATCATTCGGTCCACTTGTCCAAGCCACTGGCAGTAGTTCGAATAACCTGCAGAGCTGGCAGACGCAGTCAGCAACGGCAGAGTTTCAGAAGACAAAACGTTTCATATTCCCTGGAACTCAAGAGTTTTAGTTTAGAATTTTATTTTTAAATGACGGAGGCATGTAACAGAAGAGAGGGGGGGGCGCATGAGCCAGCAGGGGGAAAACCTCTGTCAAGAGGGTTTCGTTTGTAATGGTTGAGTTTTTTTTTGGTAAGCCATTAATGGACTGAGTTGTTTGTAAGCTTTTAATGGAGTAATAAAAGATGATTTTCATTTGCCACTGTGAGATTCATCACGGTTGATTTTCTTTCAGCATGTTTTCTTCTCCTTCAACTGTGTTAAATCTGTTTGGAATGTATTTGATATGCTCCTTACTCATAGTTGATGTGTTACCATTTCCTTATGTCTTCCTTAAATCCGTCACAGTTGCATTACATTTTGTTTTCGTTTAACCGATGGGCTTCGTACATTTTCAGAATGCTGCATATATCCTTCGCTACGTCGGCCTTTCCTTTTTCTTTCCGCTACCGCATCATGACAATTAAAGCGCTGAAAGATAGACTTACTTTGCCTCAATTTCTGCAAGTTATTTAATCTCTGTTATTGTCTCTTTTCTTCGGTTTTCACTTGACTCCATGCCCAATGGACCTTTTCCTGGTTTAACCCCCCAAACCCCATGAATCCAAGACCATCTTTCACCCATAAATCTGCCCACCTTTTCATGCTCTTTAAATTTCGATCGTGACATTTTTCGAGAGATCCCTCTCGGGTTGGAAGAGGGCAGCTTCTAACCCAAAGTGGTTCGAGGTTGCCTCAGAATTGATTTGTTGCAACCCATTTCAGTTTTGAGTGTCAACAGGGTGCACCACCTCCATAGCTATGTCCCTTAGTGTGATAACGGGGCTATGCTCCTGTTGAGTTCTAGTCCCTCCATGAGATCCACTAGCTTTGTGTTGGCATAAACCTCTGGACCCTTCCCTGCATGAGTCATCTGCATTAGGAGTTGCGCCAATCTCTCCTGGTTGTCATTCACTCTCTTTAGAGTCTCTGTCATTTCCACATGTCCCCTGCACACTACTTCGTGGTTTTCCTGTAGATGATGCACAAGGGTGCTTTGTGTCATGTTTATGGATTGTTGTAACTCCTTGGCGAAACCTTCCAGAATCGGTGGCTCACTGTCCTCACATGTTCCCTCCATTTCTGCCTCTGTCTCACTTGTCTGCTTCGTGCGTCTACCCATGTAAATGCCACTAAACTTCTACATGCGCTAATCCCCGCAAGATGGGAGGATCAACACTCTAATACCAATGTAATGTTCCTGAGCCAGATTGTTTGCTCGAGACACTAATTGTTTATTGTTTGTTATGTTTGTTTATGTATTTGCAGGTGTACTCATGAAGATGTGCATTATGGATTTACTTAATGTTGATTAAGAAATATATTTGAATCATATAATCATAAACAAGACAAGATATATAAAGAACACCAGTAGAGAACCAATAATGTCATATCTGACCCTTATTTAGATAGTAGGGAGATCTTGTATACAAGAGATATGCAGATCTAGAAGAAAGCCCCAATAATATCAAAATGGGTTGTCAGTTGATACAATAATAAGAAATAAAAATATAAATTCCTCCCAAAGGTTGTCTGAGAAGAGATCCAAGCCTCCAAAGGCCACCAACAAGCAAGCTAAGACTGAAGATAAGAAGACCCTGTCAATACTCTGCAAAACCC
Source organism: Picea engelmannii (assembly GCA_009831015.1). NCBI lineage: Eukaryota > Viridiplantae > Streptophyta > Pinopsida > Pinales > Pinaceae > Picea > Picea engelmannii. The sequence continues at coordinate 99,653 of ML802771.1, forward strand.
CTCCAATTGGCTGAGTTGCGCCCTACTTTGGATATTGATAAACCCTCAAGTTTCGACCCTCCCTTTTTTGAGCTCCAACTCCCTCCAAAATCCTTCGGAATGTAGATCAGGCTAATAGAATCCACCGGGCCAAGTCTCAATCTGAACTGAGAAGTTATATTCCTCCAACTGGGCAAACCCTCAACTGGTTTGCGCCCTCCTGGTTTGACTAAGTCAAGGAGAATTCGTTCTCCCTTCTAGGAGCCTCCAAATGCCACCAAAAACTCCCAGATTGTAGATTGGGCCAATGCTAACAAGATGATGAAATCTCAAGTCAATCTATGAAGATCTGAGCCAATAAACATTGATAACCTCTTTCTGCAATGCGCCCCTCTCCCAGAAATAAACTGTAAGGATAATCTCCTCCGGAATAGACCAAGAATGATGTTAGGGTCTCTATGAAGAAAAACCAGGTGCTCATTTTCCAAAAATCCTTCTCCTTCCCCCAGATCGAATCAGTCTCCTCAAGGTAGTGTGCCCCCCTAGCTAGAAACCCCCTGGGTTGCGCCCTAGCCTGGTATTTGCCAATAGAAAAAACCCTGCAACATTGTAGAATAGTGTGGGAGGATTATTTCACCTCCAGGACCAAGCCTAGATCAAGAAAGGTGGGATCTTCCACCACGAAGTTGATCTCTAGGGTTTTAGACTCAAAACCCTCAAAATTGCTTGTGCTCAAGAGCTCCAATGCAAATAAGATAATAATCAAGAATGAATTAGGAGTGTGCCATGCCCTTTCCTTTATAGCTCCAATATATTCATTTGTTGAGTTAGTTAACCCCTAGGGTTAACTCTTAACCTTAAATCACCTTTTCTTTTACACAAAGTCAACTTAATAATAGAATGTTATGTCTTCTGGTTGACTTTGTCCCCAATATGCCTGAAACTATAGTCTAGTGGGGATAGCTAGACTATTGAGTCTCTCCAAACCTCTTCATCAAGAGGTGGGGGACATTACAATTTTTCTCATAAACCCCTCTATAATCCTCATTTGTGTGAATTGCAGAAGGCATCTCTTGGGAATCTAGGCATCTTTTTAAGTGTGGGTTTTTTTGAAAGTGCATAATTTTTCAAGTACTTTCTATCTATTCAATCAATTTCAATTTTTAGAGCCATTTTTATTATTGATTGTAATATGGTCAATCCAATAGATATCCAACTTATAAATACCAATTATTTGTCTTAAATATCCAACTTATAAGTACCAATTATTTGTCTTTTAAGTCGTATATAGAAGATTTATTGAGAAGTAGAGGACCTTAATAGGTCACCTAAGGAACAAATGTTTCCACAATGGATGCATTGAATAAATCCAAATGGGACAATAAAAATGAGGAAGCCCACAGACTCGTAGGGTTGTCAATATCTAAAGACTTGAAGTTTCATCTTCAAGAAATTGATATTCATAATCTTGTTTGGTTGAAACTTGAAAAGTTTGGTAAACACAACCAAATCTAGGCTCATCAATTTGAAAATCATTGTATTGCTTTGGACTAGTGATTCTACATGCATTGAAGAATAAATATCAAAGTTTAAACTTTGTAACCTTTACATCTAGACTATGGAATTAAAAAAGATGATGACTAATGATTTTTTCTATTCTAGCTAAACTTGGCAAATTATGACTATTTTGTTTTTGTGTCCACTTTTCACTCTACTAGAGAGGTTTTCCTTATTCAAGGTAGTAATACTTATAATATTCTCTTAAAACATT
>ML802771.1:128109-141987 GCA_009831015.1 Picea engelmannii
CCATCTTCGACAATCTCTAAGCATTCATGACAGCTCAGAAAAACTTTCATCTTGGATACCCAAGTGCTATGATTCAACCCGTTCAAAACAGGTGCTTGCATGAGAGCCTGGTTGCTCATGCTGGCCATTTTCTGCTCAAAAAAAATATATACGGGTGGCTCCTCCTTCCTGTGCACGATACTGTGGCCTAAATCTAGGCTAAAAAAAAACGAATTGCACAGAAAAAAACCAGATTTGCAATTCTTACAGAGCTTGCTGAAAAACGTTTTGCAATTTGGCAAGCTAGACAGAGGCTGGATCTGCAGCCTGCTCTGATACCATGAAAACAGATCTGCGGAAACAGGAAACGAATTGCAGGACAGAGAAACGGTTTTTAACAGGACAGAACAGAATTGCATAAAAACACACACACGGATCTCATTATTGAATTGATATATAAAAGGAATTACATGCAAGGAAATGCTTCGTAAACAACGAAGCGTCTAACAGCTCACTCAACTCAGCGATGAAAACAAGAAACCAAACAACTGTAAGTTAACTAATTAACTGAGCAATTTGCTCAACTTATTCATCTAACATCCTGTACTATCAATTGCACATTGGAGCCATATTCAAGCACGTTCAATGTGGGGTTTAATTTGGGGGAGAGTGGAGAAATTGGGATAGCTCATCATCAAGTTGAATAGGAAAAGGGTTGAATTGCAAAAATCAGCGTGTATTTTTGGAGAGCTACTCAGCATACATTTGACGTCAACATCTATGTCGAAACTTGGTCACAAATCCAGATCTTGGGGTTGCCAAAAAATCGTACTACAAGCATTCTCGAAATCTATGAGGAAGTGGAGAGAATGATTCTCCGCTCCAGAAGTGCCAGTGTCCTGTACTATCAATTCCAAGTTGGAGCCATATTCAAACACGTTCAATCTAGGGGATAGTGGAGAAATTGGGAGAGCTCATCATCAAGTTAAACAAGAAAAGGATTGAATAGCATAAATTAGAGTGTGAGGCAGTCTATCCCATAAACTATTGTTAGCCTAGTGCACGTTAAAATCATTTTCTTTTCTTTCTTCTCTGGTAATTTCGCAAGTTGATTGGAATGTTATAAGCAGCGTAAGGATTGTGTGTCGTTTGGAATATTATTGGGTACACTATTGCAGGTTTCTTGCTAAAATCCGTAAGTCTTCAAGAGACACTCAAAGGTTGCCTTCACAAAATTTTCCAACGTCTTGGTGGACCCTCGCGAGGAGGTGAACACATCTTCTATAAATACAATTGTTATCTTTTGGTATTGGTTAGCTTCGATTTCCACTGCTGGTGTTGTCAAACCCAGATGCAGCTGAGTGTTTTACCTTTGAGGCTTATAACCTTCTTGTGCAATCGAATCCAGGGGCCCTTGAGCTCTAACTAGTCGACGACGTGACGGTGAATCTCCTCGACGATGTGGTGTCGTATTCTCATTCACCACAATGAATGTCTTCTATAAATCGAAGATGGGAGATTCCCTGCGATGTGTAGCCCCCATATTTTATATTTAGAATTCATGAGAGCATAGAGATACAAAATACACACAGAAATAATATTGTATTGTATCAATTACATAGAAATGCATCACACTTAAATAAGTGTTGTGAGATCCAACTTATTCCACTCTTGGAGGGAGAGGTTGAGAGAAACTCTCAACATCCTCCAGCAAACCCAATCCAATCCCTAAACTATAGTATGTAGCATTAATTAGGCATTATCTCTAACACCCCCAGTTCCTTCATCAGCTCTTTCTCTTCCTCTTCTTCGAGCTTACCATTTAACTCATTTAAAGGATAAACACTTCAGACCATCATTCATGAACTTGCACAATAGATAATATTGACAAACTCGGCTCACCAGGGCTTCCATGAGAAAAGTTGTCAAGTAATGAATCATCCTATGGACATACCTCCATTATTTCGGTTTCGACGTAAATTTGTAAAAAGACAGTCTAGGTACGAAATGTCTTCAAAAAACAATTATACAAGGTGACTTCCAATCATAAGAAAAAATGTTCTTATATCAAAATACAAGAGTTCCTATTTTACATAAACATATAAAAAAAAACTTTAAACATTAACACACATAAAACCACTAACACACATTCAGCTGAAGAGATCAGATCTGAAAATTACAAATCAAGGAAATGCAAATCACAATTTGATTTGGCTGGATTTCTCTTCGGATCTGGACATCGACTTGGAACAATTGCGTATAAAGCCCGCAAGACGCAGCAAAAGAGAATCTATATTGGCTGTTTGAGGACATTTCATTGAAGACCGATTCAATAACATTAATTCTCTGCAGTTCAACATTGGTTTTAATTGTAATTCTTGTTCCTATGCTGGAGGCAAATGTCGCACCTTTAATTATATGGCTAGAGAGCTAGGATCTTTCCAACATGAAGATTCCAAAAGACGTGAAGCCGTAAAACTAATAGGTAGCGGCTCTTGTATTCTCCACGGTGAAGCCAATCCAATTCAGTCCTTCCTTTTTTCGTGCAGCAATGGAAATTTTGAAATGATGGTGGCTCCTTCTCCAACAACACGATATCTCAATAGATTTACTTGCACACAAGATAAATTAACAAACACATACAGAAAACTTACAAACAGAAATTCAGCACATCTAATCTACTAAAATTAATATTCACTTTTTTCTCATTTTCCTGGATCCCATACCCGCTCTGATACCAATTTAGAATTCATGAGAATAGAGAGACACAAAATACACGCAGAAATAATATTGTATTGCATCAATTACATAGAAATGCATCACACTTAAATAAGTGTTGTGAGATCCAACTTATTCCACTCTTGGAGGGAGAGGTTGAGAGAAAATCTCAACATCCTCCAGCAAACACAATCCAATCCCTAAACTCTAGTATGTAGCATTAATTAGGCATTATCTCTAACATTTATTGCATCAGGGACAACATTTTCTCTCATTGAAGATTCTCTTTTATTAGGGGCAACAACTACCCTTGGAGGTGGGGATACTTTTGTACGTTGAGGGAGTGTGAATAGGGAACTAACAACATTTCCATCAACATGGCCTCCACTCATGTGTAGAAGTGTTTTTTCTGCATCTGATCTTGTCTTGAATTCAACATATCTGATACATATCTTGGCTTGAATTCAACATATCTTGGCAATAGAACCACTCTGTCCATTGACAGCTCCACATTTACCACCTCGCCAAAGTTACTGAATATCTCTTTCAAATGAGCTTCATTGACATTTCGACTCAAATTGCCAATATAAAGAACCATCGATTCAGGCGGTGGAGAAGGTTTCCTCATGGGTGAGGACTTCTTAGGGGGTGTTGGGGGAGGTGTACGCCCTCTCCTTGTAGCTGCTACTGGACTTTTCTTCCGTGGAGGGTTTCGATCCTTGGAGCTGTCACTGGCAGAAATCACTTCCTCGTGTGATAGCATTAGCAGAGGGTCACAGGTACAAGATCAATCTTGGCCCACAACGAAGAATCCATTCCATCCAGCTTTGGCTCTCTTTGCATTCGGATTGGCTGTTTTTGGTCGATTTGTCGATTCGATATGACGTGGTAAAATCTCTGGCACCTATCTCGGCAGAACAGAGATCGCTCCAATGCTCCCATAAACATTGTCTTTCAAACGGGCTTCCACTTCGTAGGCCAAGTTCTTAATTAGTGTTGTGTGGTACTACCGACCAACATTTTATCTTTTATGACATGTTGTTGGAGTCCTTTGCCTGTTATTGAAGCCATATTGTACCCTCAAAGATTTCATCTTTACAAAGGCAATTATTCAAGCCATATTGTAGACTTTAAGATTTCATCTTTACAAAGGCAAATATTCAATTTATTCCGGTGCTTATCCTTAGGAAAGAAGACTATGAAGTTAAACGTTCTTTGGAGAACGAGAGACAACATAGTTAACTCTGAAGATCAGTTCAACTCGAGAATCAAGGTATATTTGCAAATAGTTGTTTTGTAAGTTTATTTGTGTTTTTTGTAAATGGGTGCATTCTCGATAGAGGTCGACGCCCTTCATTTGTTGTATGCATAGTTGAGTTTGTATTGTAAAGTTAGGGTGGAGTTGCAATGTCGAATTATGTCTTTAAAATGGCTTGAGTTAATGAACTCTTAGAGTTATTGAACACTTTAATCCTCTCTTTAGTGGATAATACAGCCACCACTAACAAAGAAACTTTGCAATTTGTTGTGACTTACTTGCAAGTTTCGCAAGCCAAAACAACTCTGCTGCAAACTCAAACTCGACTTCTTCACGATGCACTTGAGAAAAAACATCTTCGACAACATTTTGAACTCGTCCTTGCTCAAAACTCTATTTTTTAAGATGAAGAAGATGATGATGCCTACTTAGACTAAAATCCAATACAGAAGCAACTCAGCGAGCCAGCTTCATATATGAATGCAGATGAAGTTCAACTTCCTCTTTCCAAACAGATCATCAGACCTTGTGAAGAAATCAGGTATAACAAGCACAGAACCGATATCGGATATGAAAAGGATGTCACCTTTCATAATCTAGATTACACTAAGCCAATCCAGTTCTAGAGTGTTGGATTGCTACAAAATGGTTCACATTCACCTGCTCTAGTTCAAGAGCAGATTTTGATATGCCAACATTGTCAGCGAGTTGGCCACGTTGAAGATCGGTGCTTCGATCTTCATCCTTACGAGCATTATGGATAGCACAATCATCCTTTAGATAGGTGTTTCAAACACAAGACAATTGCAAGAGTAAAGAACAACTATGGGTGGATTCATTCTTGGCGATGGTCATCAATAGTCAAGAAGATATCTCATTCATATGAACAATTCCATTCTCGATATTGACACATCTTGCAGTAAAAGGATTTGCATTTTCTCACCTTGTTCCTGACAGGGAGGAACAACATCAACAATTGATAGTCATGCTTCAAGTTTTGAAGTCTCATCAATCGAGCAGTAACAAGCGAGTGTGACAAGCAAGCCCGATTGGTTTGTGGTTTTCCTTAAACCACCACTTAGTAGAAGAATTATAGCTTCTGCTAGAAAACGGTTTGTGGTTTCCCTTAAACCTCCACTTGGTAGAATACTTTCAGTTTCTTCTATAGAACAGTTTATGGTCACCTTTAAACCAGCGTTTGAGAGCACTTCCATTTAGCAGAAGACACCAGTTCCAACTTCTAGCTAACTTAGGAAATGTTCTGGGAACCATTGAGCCTAAAGCAGGGTTCCAAAGTTTGTGGTCATCCTTAAGCCACAAGATTGTTTTGTGGTATTCCTTAAACCACCATGACATTTTGGTTTGTGGTCATCCCAAAACCACCAAATTTAGAGAGCACATTCAACCATCAGCAACTGCACTTCCAAATTTCAATTTCCCACTTTCAGATATCATCTCTCACCTTGGACTCACATACACCCCTTTGGATTAAAGGTGGGAATGTTGGAAACGTAATCCGTTGGGGTTACTGACCAGAAAGAATGTGAACCATCAAGTGTGTACGAAGAGTCATCGGGAGTCCAAGAGACCTTGGATGATGAATCCAACGATCATCAAATATGTATTTATACATGTATCATATCATTAATGAATATAGTATCATGCTTATCTTATTTGTGCATTCTAACAAATCCAATGGATTAAAGACGCGGATAGGAACATTAAGTTCTTTCATAAGCATGCCTTAGTAGGAGATCCATGAACCATGTTGCTAAAGTCATAAATATCTCAAGGAACCTAGTGGAAGGACAAGTGAATATATGCTTAGAGGTAGTAAAAAAAAAAATGATCTTCTTTCCGACAAGGGACAAAATTGTGGATAAAAAAAAGACGACGACCACCTTCTTAAGAAGATAATGACAACCTTCTCATTCTTATCTATGAACAAGAACCTCTTGATGAGGTTTTTTCTATGAAAAAATGAAAATATCCCAGCTTTAATGGATTTTCAATTGATTTCTTTCAGTTAGTATGGGATGCCATCAAATCTTATCTCTTTTAGATAATAGAGGAACCTTGATATTTAGGATCCATTCTCAAGAATATGAATTCCATCTTTCTTAATCTCATAACTAAGAAAGAAAATGCAATATATTTGGATAGATTTTTCTTATTTCTATTTGTAACTTTGTTTACAAAATTGTTACTGAAATCATGGCTTCTAAATTGAAACTTTTGTTGTAGTAGATTATTTTTGAACAATGAGGAGGATTTGTGGCAAGATACCAAAGCTTGGACTACTTGATCACAATGTAGGGAGTCATTCACACTTTAAAGTCCAAGAAAAAATATGGTATGTTGATCACAAATGACTTGCTCAAATCTTATGATGGAGTATGATTGGACTTCCTCCAAGAAGTATTAACAAAAATTGGATTCTCAAAATGTTGGATTGAATGGGTCAAAAGTTGTGTCTCCATTGCTTCCTTTATTGTTCTTATTAATTGTGTACCCTCTTCCTTTTTTAAATCATCCATAGGATTAAGGTAGGGATGTCCATTGTCCCCTTTCCTTTTCATAAATATCATGGAATCCTTAGGTATATCCATCTGCAAAGCCAGAGATGAAGGAACAATCAAAGGCATAAAAAACTCATCAAGACTGCAACCTATTACTCACTTTTAGTTTGTTGATGACACCATGTTAATGGGTGAAGTAAATATCCAAGAAGCTAAAGCCTTAAATAAAATCCTTGAAGTATTTGAAGTTGTGTTAGGTCAAGAAATAAGCCTTGGTAAGTCTATTATGTTCTTTCTACATCTCAACATTCGAATCTGTGAGAAGATCATCTTTCTTGGTAAGTCTATTATGTTCTTTCTACATCTCAACATTTGAATCCATGAGAAGATCATCAATATTTTGGGCTTATCTAAAGGTGAATTTCCATCCAAGTACTTTGGATATCATCTTACTACATTAGGTTATGAGCATATTAGTTGGAGTAATACTATGGATAAAATCGAAGCGAAGTTGGAGGCATGAGAAAACAAATATTTCATAGTAGCTAGGACACTGGTGTGCATCTCTTTAATTTTTGCGAGGATCCAAATTTTCCTCGGCTATATCCTCATGGTGCCCAAACTAACTTTAAATTAAATTGAATATATCATTAGGAACTTACTTTGTTATGGTGCCTATAAATATAGGAAATGGCATCTCCTCCCCTTGCAAGAGGATGTAAAACCCAAGTGGGAAGGGGGGTTTGGTATTAGGAAAAATTGGTATCAAGACTCCTAAAAGAACCAAATTATTTGTAGAGAAAAAATTTACAACACAATTATTTGGATGGTGTAAATACCAACTTTGTTCTTCATCATGTGTCCCTCCCTAATGGATCTCCCATTTGGAATAGTATGGTCAAAATACTCTACCTTATAGTAGATGATCAATTTTGAGAAATTTTAGATGGAGAAGTAGACTTCTAGGATACCTCCTAGAGTGGATGTCCTCCTATCAAATCTGAAATAGATACTCATCACATCAAATATAAGATGTTCTCCATAATTAGACCAATATTCATGGCTTTTGGAAATAAATCCCTCCTTCTTATCCTTTTCGAATATAGTCTAACTCTATTAAGTGGTCCATTTAATTGCAAGAGCACCTACTTAGCAAATTCAAGATTTATTTTTTTGGCAAAGAACCACTCAACACAAATTGGGAGTTGGCATTCCATGCTGGAATTCCAAGTTTGGTAATTACATAGTGAAATAAGAATATATCACAATGTTTCAAGAGGCGGTCTCTCTCCATAAATTGGAAAACTATGGCACCCAAGCTGTTAGGGGGAATATTAGCCTTCATAATACTTGCTTCCAAAAGAAAAACCTTCTTAGGGGAATCCTATTAGAAATAATGGATGTGCTCATTTAACCATAGACAATATAGCAATATTGTCACCCAACCATAGGCCGAAGCCACCCCCGAGCACCTTAACCTTAACAGAGAATGATTCTAGAAGTAAACCAATAGCCAACCAAGGATAATTCACCAAGAAAATATAACCAAGACTAATCAGAAAGTCCAACCATAACCAATAGAAGATCTAAGCCTAAACCAAGAATACAGATTGCAGTAGTTGTGGTTGCAGCTACTCCCTAGACTTACACACTTGCCCAATTTCTGCAGTGTGCACTTCTTTACTGCTGAAATTTCAAGCTGTGTGTACAAAATGAGGTCTAGCTACTTGTATTTATACCTTTTTTCCTGAGATGTCTGGGCCGACTTCTCATTCTGGAGGCTAAATACTTAATATTAAATATTTCCTTGAGTCGACTTGTCTTCTAGGGTTAAGTTTAATGCTTTAGGGTTTCTTCTTGCTTCCCGTAGTATTCTATTCTTGTCAAGATTACATGTGGAGGTAAATACCTCCCGCAACTACCATAATATCAACACTCCCTCCTAGCTAGGGAGGTATTGAAGGCAATGGTCTTGAGCACAAACATACCATTCAACCGGTAGAATCATCATAGTCGTACAGACTATCTCATGATTAGATCACGAGCACCATCATCACTATCATATGATAGCATCAACTGCATCATCTCTCGAAGCCATACTCTATCTGAGTAATCAGGCATGATGTTGACTAAGTCACTCACTCCACAGAGTGATACAAGGACCATTCTTCTAATCTGGACATATGTCCTAGAAGAATGACTATCCCAACAGATGGTAAAAGCTACGCCATGGACTACAAAGACCATTCCTATAGGAATGTCAAACTAGGATTATTTTCTAATCAAGTCATAGATATCTGTCTCAACCTATATACCTTAGAAAATATCAACACAACTGATAGTCTACATGGAAATCAGAACAATGTCATTCAATAGAACACAATTGTGTCTATCCATAGTAGTACACAACTACAATCCAATGGTACACTACCACACCAAGTAGCACACAACTACTTAATCAATGACACATAGTCACAACCAGTGGAACACATCCACCACAGTAGCATACATCTATTTTCCAGAGACATACAGTCTCCATAGAAATCATATCATCTGATATCAACCTGGACAGAAAAAAAAATATCATGATATAAATTGATTCATATGGGCCATTCTTCCACTCACATCTGTGAGATCTGGAAGAGAATCTACCCTCAAAAATTAAAACATCATCCATGAGTTATCTAGACTATTCTTCTCAAGCATAGAAGAATAATTGTCCTGATTTCTGAGCCTGGACCATTCACCTAATTGGGCCATTCCTCCGGCACTAAACAAAGTGCAACCTAGAGAGAATGAGTCTGCCCTAGGGAATGCATGTCCCTGATTGTTGAACCTGGACCATTCACCTAACTGGGCCATTCCTCTTACACTAAACAAAGTGCAACCTGGAGAGAATGATTTTTCCCTAGGGAATGATTGTCCAGACCATTTCCTAAGGAAATGACTGTGCTGCACCAACCTCCAAAACGGACCATTCTTTGAAACTTCTCACAACTGTGAACTTCGAAAGAATGATTTCCCTGTGAGGCGGACCATTCTACTTGTCCACTACTTAGAGTTACTTCCAAGAAGAAAGACTTTCCTAGACCATTCCCCCACATTGGCCACAAGGGGAATCGTTGTCTATGGTACATCAACAATCTATCAAACCATTTGCATTACGAAAATGACCGTCTGATTTGGACCATTTTCCGAACTGGAAAATGCCTGTCTAACAGAAATCTAAAACCACTTTCCAAACTGGAAAGGAACTGATCATATTGGACCATTTTTCGAATTGAAAAATGAGTGTCCATAAATCAATAACACATCAGTGCTCCCTCCCAACCTGGGAGTAATCTCTTCCTTTTTCAATAAGGAAGTCATCTCGACGAACTCCAGCTTGTTCTCTTGAGTACACAAGCTTTTTCATCTTGGACAGAGGTTTTACCAAAATATCTTCTATCTGCTCATCTTTGGAGATATATTGGAGAACCACTTCTCTTTTCTGGACTTCATCATGGAGAATGTAATGCTCGATCTCAATGTACTTCGGTCTGTCTGGAACAATGGTTTTCTTTGAAGGCTTCATATAGCTCTGATCATTATAGTATATCATGGTTGGATTCAACACTTTTGTTTCTTGCTAGCTCATGACGTCGTGGCAAGGCTCAAATTGGAACATATCCAAGTGGCACTTCTTCTGTCATCATGAGAGTTTGTCATGGATTAGCAATCCATCATTCATCCTAGACTTCTGAGTAATCATTCTGATACAGTATCTCTGTTATATAAATTTTTCACCACGCTTCTATTGTGCATGAGAGGCTCTACACCAAGTTGTTTGAATCTATACAAGTTCTTCTTCCATCTGCATACAAGGGTCTCTTTTTGGTATACCTCAAAACCTTGAGGTTTCTCTACATACGCTTCTTTGTTCAATTACTTTGTTTGAGGAGAATAGTCCTCACATTCATCTGATGTAAACTCCAACCCATGGATTTTGCGGACGATATAATGGCTCAGGTATGTCTGGTTTACTGGAACAATCTATCATCATAGTCTTCTCCCTCCAGCTGGGAGAAAATCTAGTTCTGAATCTCGCAAAGCTTCTATTCATAAGTATTCCATACATTGTTCTTCATCACAACTTTCATTTCTTCTTCTTGACTGCTTCTAGTGGGCTCAGACCAAGTTGGTAGTCTTGTGATTCTCGATATAATGACTAGTTGCTCTGGCTTTTCTTTCTCTCTTGGAATCTTCATGTTTTTCCTCGTGTTTCTCTTTAGCTCTTGGGTCCGTGGTGTTTTCTATAGATTCCATGCCCTGAAGATTCTGACTTCTTCCTTTCATCATAGGATCATGGATGTGGATGGACAACCAGGGATACTTTAAGGCTTCTTTTCGAAGAGGGCTTCTTCTAAAGTCAAACTAAACACGTGGTGCTTTTCATGGTTGCTACCATTGATGGGAACATGGATAGTTACATCATAATCCTCAATGGATCATATTATTTAGGATTATCTCCTTCCTAATCCTTGGTGCATGCATGAATGCATGCTCTTCTTTTGGAATTATATAATTGACTCCCTCCATCTAGGAGAGTCCACGCTTATGTTTGTATCCTTATTGCCTTCTGCAAAGTGTCACAAATCTTTTTCTAATTTCCTTTTGATTGTTGACTTCTTTTTTCTTTGACTTCTTCCATGTTTCTTCAAGTTTGATTCTGATTTCGGCTTATCTTGCAGTTGTTACTTATGTTAATATCTTCCACAGGAATTGTTACTAAGGATTTTCAATGTACTTCATCTTTTCATGTGTATTGCTTGACTTATAGTCATCGTGATGGAAATCCTTATATTGTTATTCTTCCATAGGTATTGTTTCTCTTTGAACATCTTATCTTCTAAGAAATAGATATGCAAGATATGTACAAAAACTATGTAAACATGGTATGTACAAGAATTATGAAGAATATTTTTACCTGATCTTAGAAGAAGAAGTATGTTTTATCCTGCTTGACCTTCTTTGAGGGTTCCCTTTCTTCGATAACTGATGCTTCATGTGTTTCCTTCCTTTTCTTTAACTCGGGACAATGATTCTTGTAGTGACCATATTTTTGATAGTTGAAGCATTGTATTTTTGACATATCTTTCTCTTGATTTGGTTTCTTCTTTCAACCAAATTTATTTTTATTCCTGAAATTCTTGAACCTTGTTGTGAAGGCTTAATCATCATATTTCTTTTGGGGTTTATCTTTGCACTAATCCTTGATTCTTCTTGTGCACAGCAAGTCCAAAGTTCTTCAAATGTGGGATACTCCTTTATTGTGTTCATGCTTGCGGCCAATGCATCCCATGTCTTGGGAAGACCATTGAGTACTATATTTACCAGTTCCTTTTCTAAAATGATTTCTTCAATAGCTTGTAGTTGATCTCTTAAATGAGAGATTCTCACAAAGTATGATGTTATGCTTTCATCATTGTTCATTTTCATGTCACGAAGCTCATTCTTTAGACTCATTACTTGTCCAATGTTTCTAACTGAGAAGAGGTTAGTTAGGGCATCGTACATCTTCTTAGATGAGTCAAGATGGGAGATGTAGGTTATCAAGTGGTATTTTATGGAGTGCACTATGATACTCATGGCATTGATGTCATTCTCTTTGAACTTCTCCATAATTGCAACGTTCTGAGGTTCTTTCTCTTTTCCTTCTTTGAATTTTGGTTCCACGATCTTTCCTTTCATGACATCCAACACTTTATTCTTGGCAAGGATGAGGTCAATCCTAGTCTTCCACGCTCTGAAGTTACAAGCCCCTTCTAACTTGCTTTTTGACTTCATAGAGTAAGTCATAATTTCTTTGACTTGGTCAACCCTTGATTTTGACCAAAAACTCAAAGTTGACGTCTTAGCTTGCTGAGAGTACCAGGAGATGCGCTAGGCTAGGACACACTAGGCTATCCAAAAATTAGGTCAATGTCTTCACTTAAGGTGCCTCAACAAGAGGGTTGGGGTTTCGTTGTTGCAGCAAAAACTGGCTGCAATTGCAACTGTAACTCAGAAAATCCTCCCAATCTATCATCCAGCGATTAGATTGTCCAAAGATAGTGTGGGCCCATAACCTGTTAGAAATAATGGATGTGCTGGTTTAACCATAGACAATATAGAAATATTGTCACCCAACCATAGGACGAAGCCACCCCTGAGCACCTTAACCTTGACAGAGAATGATTTTGGAAGAAAATCAATAGCCAACCAAGGATAATGCACCAAGCAAAGATAACCAAGATTGATCAGAAATTCTAACCATAACCAATAGAATATCTGAGACTAAACTGAAAATACAGATTGTAGTAGTTGCGGCTGTAGCTACTCCCCAGACTTGCGCACTTGCTCAGTTTCTGTAGTGCGCACTTCTTTACTGCTGAAATTTCGAGCTGTGTACAAAATGAGGTCTAGCTACTTGTATTTATACTATTTTTCATGAACTTTATGGGTCGACTTCTCATTTTGGAGGCTAAATACTTAATATTAAATATTTCCTTGAGTCGACTTGTCTTCTAGGGTTAATTTTAATGCTTTAGGGTTTCTTCCTGCTTCCCATAATATTCTATTCTTGTCAGGGTTACACGTGGAGGTAAATACCTCCTGCAGCTACCATAATATCAACAAATCCATCTATCACAAGAGTGTTCAGGGGCCATCCATTTGTTTAAGGTGTGGAATTAGTTTTGAGGACAATTCTAATATTATGTTATCATGTCCCTACTCTAGGAAGGTTTGAGAGTGTTGGGAGAAACTTGCAGTTTCAGTTGTTCCTCCAACAAAATAAGATATATGTTTTCTTTAAGAGTGGGAGGGAATGCATTGGAAATAGACTAAGTTTCCCATCATTTGAATAATTGAACCACACTTTATCATGTGGACACTTTAGAAAGCCGAGAATTTGTATCTTTCAAGAGATACTTCTATCTCCATATCAAATCTAGGATAGAGCCAAAAATATATATAATTGAAGAAGCTAGTGTCTCCACCATGAAAGTAAAGGCTTACAAAGAGGAAGTTGATCAATTGAATTCCTTTGGGGTTGAGTCACATCCCACTCTCCCTATAAGCCTAGATCTCCCCAATCATGAGTTTATTCCTCCTAACCATAGCTTGGGTGAAGTCAAAATAGCTTGGGTGAAGTCAAACTTCAATGGAGGAACCAAAAATTACCCAAGGCTTGCAGGAGTGAGATATTTAATCATAAATAGTTCAAGGAATCTTGCTTACACCAATTATTGTTTCATGGGATATTTCTCAAAATGGTTTAATCATTTCAAAACATAATCAGATCATAAATGTGTGGGTAAAAGGTGACTCCAAATTTTTAATTGATTGTATCACAGAGTGTGCCAAACCTCAAAGTTGGGAGAA
>ML802771.1:152654-192263 GCA_009831015.1 Picea engelmannii
AATGATTGGTTGGCTAACCAATCCATCCAATCCCAGAGGTCCAATCTTATTTAACTTGAGCATCTCAACTTTGTATAACGTGAGAACTAGAAATCTAGTTTGGAATACATCACCAATTCCCATGAAACTTTGACAGTCGTGTTACATCATGAGGTTGGCATCATTGAATTCATGAAGGGACTCTATTCTGTAATAACACACATGGTTCACATGCTCCAGGCTGAGTTTCTTTTTGTAGGTGGTATGACAGTTATCTCTTTCCCCATTCAATACTTCCAATCCATTTGATATCAAATATCCCAAGTTCATATGTCCCTAACATATTCAATGAGGTAGAGGATGAGTGCATTAAGTACTTTACATGGGGCTTCTAAAAGGGTTGATGCATGAGTCCTTTGTGTATTTAAAGACACTCAATGATCTTGATTCCTAATTATTTCTTTATTTCATGGGAATTTTTATCCCCTTTACCACCAATTCATTGGTTCCATTATTCTTCTCTTTGATGGTATCATCTCTTCCATCTATAAATGTCTTATTACAGTTTCATACATGAGTGACCGACATGGAGAGTAGCTCGTTTGAGTCATATCTACCTCAAATTAAGTGACTAAAACAAAGTGTGGAATATCTTTCTTAAATGGTACATTCTCAAGTAGTGATAGATGATGAAAATGATCAAATTCTCCAAAAGAAAGAAGAAACAAATGTTTTCTTTTTAAACTCGAACAAAAATTGTATTAATTCAAAAGGATGCAACCAAAGCACCCAAAAAGTTACATATTGTTGGTTCTTGAATTTATAACACCCCATTTTTTATTCCTGGATTAGAAATGTATATTTGTATATATGATGAGTGGTTGAGGGCTAAGCAATGCAATATGTAAATATTGTGCATTAAAAGTAATAAAAATAAAAAAATATCACCAGTTATAGATGGACAAGGGCGGTTTCATTAGGCATTATAATTCCACAAGAGAGGGGGCTAAAGGGGGGTTTGAGGGGACTCCACATGCATAGAATCCTATTCCATCTTCCTAAATCATTTTTTTATTAACTATTTACCTCCTTTGACTTATTAAAATCAATCAATGAATGATTGAAAGAGGTTGGAGGAAGATTCATCTCACCTAGTTATTGAAGAAGGGGTTGAGTACACTCATGATGGGAATCATATCATTCAATGCATGTAAGAGGTGGGTGAAAGAGTCATCTCACCTAGTTATGAAAGCATGGTCTAAGTACAATCATTTTAGGGAATTATGAGAGTCAAACATGCATGGGAGAAAAAGAAAAGGAAATTTGAGTAGAAGGGGAGGAGTTGATTTTTGGGGGATAGAAGAAGAGAGAAAAATAAAAGTTTGGGTTAAAAAGAGGAGGTAGCCACACTATGTTGAAAACAATCATGAGAGGGAGCTAGGAATTACGTTGAGAACTAGGTTGCCATGCTTGTGAGGAATTGTTGTGGAAAAATTACCCAAGAGCATATGAAAATGTTGTTGTGAGGACTCCATTTTACAACTGGATTACCTGGAGCCCTGAGCTTAGAGATTCCTAGCCAATATATGATAGAGCCTTAGAGGGGATGAGGATTGTCTAGGGGATTATGGCACATGTTGAGGTGAGGAATGGTTATATCCCCACTCAAGCATTTTCAAATCTCACTAGGCTAGGTGAGAAAGGTGGGAATGTTACCGTGGACTTATAGCCTATTCAAAAATATAAATAAGCCCTTAAGAAATAAGTTCTTGAGCCTGATGATATTATCAAAATTGTATGCTCTGTTGTAAAATAAATTTAAAAATAGAAAATATGTTTGTAAATGGAATTTTTATAAGAGTTAATTGAATAAATACAAGATAATGCACATATGAAAACTGATAAACCACAAGTCTCAAATTGAGAAGAAACCAGATTTTATTGATGTCTTTTCTGAGTTACAACCAAGTTCCTCTTTACAAACCCCTACGAGGGTTTAGAGTAGAATCATACTTAGAAGTATAGGATGTAATTTTGAATCATACAAAGACAATTGGTGTATGAAAGAAAAAGACCAAGACTAAGATAAACTGGAGCAATCCAGGCTACACGCTCATCAGAGTCTTGACTCTACAAAATATCACTAATCAACATTGAAAATGAATTCAAGAATTCTAATCAAACTAAACAGACTACCAAGATAATGAATGACCTTCCGAAGCATGTCAAAAGTCTATGCTTCCTAGTCCTTTTATCGTTGTCACCTTTAGAGTAATCATTTTATCAACAAGATAACTTAGCTCTCATGAAACTCAAAAATGAAAGAATGAATATTGGAAATCTCACTTGAAATAAGAGAAAACCTTATCATAATTATCTCTCTATTTTCTCATGTATTTCCTTGTCCTTGGTCTCTTCCTTTTACTCTTCAAAAAGTAGTTCAAGTGGTTCAACTACTTTTTGTTACTAAAGTTAAATAAATTTAGTTAATAATAGGACAACTTTATTTATGATAAGGATAAATAATAATAGTATTTAATATTTAATATTTAATATTTAATAGGCGTGGCCCCTGTATGTCTTTATTTGTTTTATTTTCAACATTCCCTTGTCCCTCCACTTTTTATTCAAGATATCATGCATACATCATCATAAAACATATATCAAAAGCAACCCAAAGTAATCATGCCATAATTATAAATATATGTATCTCCCAAAACACTTTAAAGGCATGATATAAGTTTCCCAAAAAATAATAATTATGTCAGTTGTCCAAATATATGTGCCTCAAATGTCAAACTTATGTCATCATGAAAATAAAATAAAGTCAAAAGTAATATTTCTTGTTTGAAGTAGACTCTCTCTACGTACTTCCTTCTGATAATGTTTCCCTATGTTTGAGTAAATCTGCATCAACAAATTTCTTCTCATCGACCTTTGACACTTCCAGGTGCATATCCTCAAATGTGATTTTTCTTACACCATCCTCAAGTTTGGAAGGTGAGGACTTGATGGTGTTGGAGGATGTCTCTAATGAATCTGAAATGACACAAATGAAAAGTCGCTTTCCTATACTTTCCTTATGATCAATAGCTAAGGATTTATAATTCTTTGGAAGTTCAGCAGAATGCACATGTGAGGCATCAAAAGAAATGGGTTGAGCAAGCAGTAAAGGAGGAGGAGGAGGGAGTGGCAGTGACATAGTGGGCCAATGAACTACACCAGAGGGAGGATTAACTGGCATATTATTCCATCCATCATTGTATATAGGCACATGAGGTTGCATATGGGGTTATTCAAGAATGTATGCAATACTTGAGTGAGGATGAAGGGGAGGTCTAAATGGTGGACCGTGAGGTTTAAATAACCAGTTTGGACTAGCTGGTTAAACTTTTCACAATTTGCATCAAAATGGGAAAACCTCATTCATTTATTTTTTCCTCTTTTCCCAAATGCATTGGGCACTCTTCCTTTGTTTCCCGTATTGCCCATGTTTCTAGAGCGGTTTTTGCCTATGTTGAAGAAACCCATCCAAATATTCACCAATGATCAAATTAGCATACACAAGTCACAATATGTTAATCATAAAATATTATTTTTCCTTAAATATAATTTAATAATGGCTCTGAACCGACCAGTCAATCAAGCATACTAAGGGGGAAAATGAAGGGAAACAAGGAAAACATGGACAAATATCGTAATTGTCATTTCTATGTTTGGTATCCAAAACATTCAAACTGTAAATCTTTAGTAAATTGTCATTGATCTCATTGAACATGGAAAAGTGAATGCAAATGGAATTATAATGATAAGGAGTGATGAAAAGAGGACTTGTAATTTATGGAAAATGAAATAGATGACATGAATGCATGATAATGTTCATAATCCATATCATTTTTGCTTACAAATTATCCTATTTTCAATCTGGATAAAGTTCATATTAGCATGCTCTATAAACCATTGTTTACTTCATGTGAACACATCACATGATTCATTTCAAATTACATCAATTGTTCAAGCATCAAGACTCTATATACCAATCAGCCAACAAATCCCTTCTTTGAAAGTTCTTTTATATTTATACAACAGGGAGAGAAAAACTTGTGATCAAATGGAACATGATTTGGGACTTTCAAGAATAATATATGAAAAATGATATAGCATGCAAGGGTTTGGTCCTATTATATAAAAGAGAAAGAGTAACTTGAAGTCTGCATGCTTAGCTTCATCACTTATCAATTATGAAAACTATGATCTTATGTCACTATCTTTGAATTCTCTAAACAATATTTTTCAACGAACTTGAATGTTTCAATGAAAACAAGCTCTTTTTATTGTGACTTTAGGAAGACGAGAATTTCAATAAGAAAAAAAAAAATCACCATATGGTTGTAAAACCATCATAATATTTCGGTTGAAACAGAACTGGAGATATCTTACAACACAATATTCATTTTCTTGCATAAACAGTGACCAATTTTCACATCATCGTGTAATCCAAACCAAAAAACTTGTCAAACTATAAGCTCAAATATCTTGAGACAAAAAGGAACATAATTGATTTGAAAAAACTTAACTTAGTTTTGCAATTTATTCTTACATAGCTTGGGCTCGAAACTTTGACCATAGTTATGACTAATACCAGAGTCACATAGGAACCTTTTATTGTTTATGAAGGCTGAGGTAAATAACTCATATATCCATTTTAAGAACCAGAAAGTTGTGGGTTCGAACCCAACTTGAACCTAACAGAGACGGAAGGAATGTTAATTTAAAATTTTATGCATCATTGTTTCAAAATGAAATGAAAATTGTTTATACGTATATCCACACAAAATTGTAAACCCCGAATTCAACCAATACTTGAGGGTTAATTTTAATCATTGTTTGTTGGTAGTGCATGGACGAGCAATTCATGTGTTTCTCAAAACAATTTGAAATAAAACATCCAAAAGAAACTCTTCTTGTGACAAACTAAAATGAATAGTTTGTATAAATCCATATAATTGTTGGGGATCATGGGTTCAAAACCCAAATTATCCAGAACCTTCAACTCAAATTTGAATATGAAAACCCCATTTCGGTGATAACATAACCATGCTTAGTTATGAGAAGGACCAGATCTTTTCAAATCATAAATCCGGTCCACAACCAAAGGTCTGGAGTTTGAAATCCATTAAGAAAAAGAGCATGCAAGCATGTATCCATAAGTGGTCACGAGTTCAAAACAAAAAATGCAAACAATACCCAAGAACCACATATGAGTCTCATACTTATCATCAAAAAATCATTGCTTGGTTTCACAAGTTACAGACAACCTGTATAAATCCTTAAACCATTTCAAAATAATCATCATATTGCCACAAGTTCGAAATCAGAGTCAACCAAAAGCTTCATTGGCGAGCAAACAACTTGTATTCAGATTCAAAATTGTGTTGAAGTCAAGAGTTCAAATCCAACTCAACTTTCAATAATTGGAAAAGCATTTAAAAGCTGGTCATAAACCTTTATATAGTAAAACATGTTCAAATAAACCAAGATTGGTGAAATAAACCAAGATTGGTGCATATAAAACTTTCCAACTCAAAACTTTAAAACAACACAAGACCCATATCAAATAATGATCAGTGGGGTTCAAAAACAATCCTTTCCTCATTTAAGCGAAGGAATTTCGAAAGTTGACATACCAAACAACAAGCAACCATTACAAAAACTCAAACCTTGGTCTCATTTCACAGTTTAAACAAATGGGTTTCTCTTAAACAATTGTGAATGATAAATGGAAAGTGAAATAGTGCATGGAGTTAAAAAAACATTATCAAAGAGAAACCACTTCAGAAACCCTTAAACCATTAATTTATTTAGAGCAAAAAAGTAGGGAAAAGAAAAGCATACCCAAAACCAGTCAAGAACATATTCATTAATAAACTATTACTGTGCAAAATGTATGCAAGTGATGTTCAACAAGTTGATATTTGCATACCTGAGCTTGAGTGTTTTGTATACCTGTGATGACGAGAGAAAACGGTTGCTAGAACTATTAGGAGCTTAGCTTCCACACCAAGCTCGAGATATACCTCTCCACAACCAGCAACAAAATTAAATTACCAAATCCCAAGGCCATGAGGGTGGTATACACGGTACTATGGGATTAATTACCTACATCCTTGCAAAATTAATTGCATGGCCAGCCCATCATGTCTGGCCCAAAACCAAATTCAAATGTGTATGCCACATAACACATCAAACGATTCACATGATCCAAAACATATACGCAATATACCACATTAACCAATCATAGGTTGAAACCAACTTCCATATAAGCACATCACCACACATTATATCAACATTTTACTCATGCCATCAAACTTGTCACTTCATAATAACTAACCAACTTGCCACCCACATGAATATGTTAGGGTTTAATCATTTGCATTATCAACCATATGCCATGTATATCATGTGTTAAATAAAACCAACCTCGTTCCAAAAGAAGCATATGTGCCACTCTTGCCAGGTTATATATCAAACATAATTCAAAACTTTTTCCCATAAACTTGAAACTTATGACATTTCATAACATAATTATTGTTTCCATATAGAACCAATATGACTTGCAAATTGAATATATTGACATGGTTCACCATAAGTTTATAGTAAGGTCATTATATATGTATGAGAAAACCTTTTATATGTGTGTAGTATATAAAACTATTCTCCCCTCATTGTAAGTATATGTCAAACTTATGGTTCATATACCTTGAGTTTATAAACTCAAAAAATGACTTGTTTTGCATGCATGATCATGAATAGTGTCATCCACATAAATTTCATATATTATCAGTACCATGTCAACAAGCTGAAGAATGACAAGAAACAACCATCATTGCTATGCATTAAACAAAAGTGCATCAACCCATCAAATCATGGAAGGTATGTATGTATGTTGTGGGAAATGCTTGAAAATAAACTTTCATGTGTTTTCTTATTGAGGACCCCACCTATTAATATTATATCATAATATGCATATGGGCCTTGCAATATTTTGCAAGTTTTTATAATAGATGACGAGATTTCGATTCAACGGTGCATAGAAGGAAATTACATCCCTTGGGTTGTGTAGACTTATGGGGAAGAGAGATGGGAAGTTGGAATTGTTGTAGGAGTTGCATCACGGTGAATTTATTCAGTATTGGGTTGTTATAGTGGACAATAGCTAGCCATAGGAGCCATTCTTATTGTGGACTCATTGCCCCAGCTCAAGGGTGACATGCTACTGAGAGAACTGGAGCAACATAGTCTATGGTTGGGTGGAACGTCCATCGTCTATAGCTAGTTGTGTAATCGTTCATAAAGATAAGTGTTTTGGTCACTTTCTTATTTACTTTTTTTTCCTTGGAATAATTCCTAGGGAAACCGATCGGGCACTTCCCCTCATTTTGAGGATGGTACCCAGGGTAAACCAGATATTGTAGAAAGTCGAGGCTTTTTCGATAGCTTGCTCATTTAAGAGGTCAACATGTCACTTGTGGGAATTGAACCTGGGTGGGGGGGTAAACACCCCTCAGCACAAACCACTCGGGATAAACCCAATTGACCACTTTCTTATTTACTGTGTTAATGATGTGATTAAATGTTATGTTTATTTTGTGTTCAGTGTGTTTAGATGTTTCTATGTTTGAGAAATAGTCTACATTTATAATTCTGGAGGTTAGTGATAGTTGCATGAACTTGTATGTCATGTTGCACACATTGATTTTTAAAAATGGTATCAAACTTGAGTTGATTTGATTTATTAATGGAAATTCCAAGCACTCCATATCCTCAACAGAGCACAATAGAGGGTGTTGGGTATGTCGCAGCATGGTATCAGAGCGAAGGTTTCGACATTGAACGTGCATTGGTTTATTAATGGAAATTCCAAGAACCCCATATCCTCAACAGAGCACAATAGAGGGTGTTGGGTACGTCGTAGCTTGGTATCAGAGTGAAGTTTTTGACACTGAACCTGCATTAGGCCAGAGACCAGATATTTCAGAGGAGAAATTTTTTACTATGCTCGGACAATTATTTAACAAAATTTTCCTATGTGAAATTGAGGAAAAATTGGTAAAAATCCCTAAAATTCCAAGCGAATTCAAGTCTAATTTGCACAGATAATCATCTAAGAGATTATTAATTGCATCAATATGCTAATTGCAAAGAAAAATTGGACTAGAAGGTTGAATTTGGTGCTTTCATGCCAGTCGTGAAGTTTGGCGAAATAAATGGTTGGGATTGTATATGATCTTGAGGTCAATGGCCCTAATACATCTAGGAATGATTAAAATATTTCTACGACAAATTTTATTTCAGCCACCAAAAGCAAAGTTTATTTCAGATGTCAAAAGCAAAGTTTATTTGTTTATCGAAAATAAACTTTATTTGAGCCGCCAAAAACAAAGTTTATTTTTCCACCTAAATCATAGTTTATTTTAGTTTTCGAAAGAAAAGTTTATTTGTCCACCAAAAGCAAAGTTTATTTCGACCACTGAAAGCAAAGTTTATTTGTCCATCAAAATCAAAGTTTATTTGGTTTCCTAATAAAAGATTATTTCTCACACTAATAGAAATTTTATTTGTGTCACCGAAGGAAATTTTATTTTGTGTGTTGATAGAAAGTGTCATTTGTTTGTTGATGTAAAGAAACTTTGTTTCTCCAATATAAAGAAACTTCCATTCACTGATGGAAAGTGTCATTTGTTCGCCAATGTAAAGAAACCTCCATTCGTCAATAGAAAGTGTCATTTTTTTTCCAATGTAAAGAAACTTTTGTAAACTGATGGAAAGTGAATTTTATCCACCAATAGAAAATGATTTTCACCATCCAATAGAAAGAGACTTTTATTCGTCGATGGAAAAAAAAAAAAATCTTCACCAATACAACATTGACTTGAAGGAACCAATGCAAAGCTAGATGAAAAGTGTCGATGTTAAGGATTATTTGGCATCCACGATGGCTAGAATGATGACTTGGTTTCAATAGAGGTTGACAAGTGGACACTAGCATCCACGTGTCATGCCACGTTAGCAAAGATAAAGATAAAAATATTGGAGCCAAAATCTTGTTTTGGCTATAATATGAGCAAAAAATCTCAATACTAGGTGAAATTACAGGGGTATGTTCGTAGTGAGGGGAAATACAAAAGTACTAATGAGGGCCACTCGCCAATTCTACTCCAGATTTCCAGAAACTACAAATTAATGGTTTTTGAAGAACAATGTTGTACTGCTTGAGAGAGGCCTTGTTGCTAATGAAAATTTTATAGCGATTTAGGGGGTAGACATGACGAAACCTAGTGGACCTTTTGGTCAAATTCCAAAAGGTTTGGAATGGAGATGCAAAAACAACCCAATATCCACTATTATGAGAGACCTTTTGGGGATTTTTTGGTTTTTTAGAGGAAAAGGAACCCCAAATCAAAAATTTGGAAAAATTCATTTAATCTATGTTTTACCTACTCAACAAGCTAGACAACTTTGTCTTATTGAATTTTACCCAGTTTTTCTCCATTTAGGAGATAGTTGTTTTTACTAAAAAATCGTCCAGAGAAAATGCAAAAAGGGCAAAGTTGAAAATTTTATATTGATGCAGAATTTGACTGGACCTTCAAATCCCCAATCTAAAAGTTGTTGTGTAGTCACCATCATGAGTATTATCTACTTTTTATATATAAGTTTTCTTGTTTCTTAATATATTTTCTCCTACATATGGTAGAAGTTGGCCTCTGAGCTAGATTGCACCAATGAGAAAAGAGCACAATTGAGTAGAAATGGCAAATTGAAATAGCCTTAACATTGAATTCATAATGAAGCATGAGTACAATCATTGGAAAGATAAGTAGAGGATATTATGTTTGAACACTCATAATTTGAATTAGTACATCAATATTCTTCCTAAATTGAGATGAAGAAGGACATTTAACGTAATTAATGAAAATTTTTACAATAGGCATAATTTCTTACAGTAATTATTCCATGCACATTTTTTCAAAATTAGGGGTATATGCATAATAGATCAAGTTCATAAATGAGGAATAAATAAATGGATGATGCACAAGGTTCTTATGGGCATGGAGATGAAATCAATGATTTAAATATTATCCTGGGAAATGAAAAAATATATTCAAACGGATGTAGAAGAAGGGTGGAGCCTATAGAGGTGGTTGAGACAATGAAGATATTGTAGAGGGAAGTGAAAAGCTATAGAGCAGATAATGAAAGGTTGATAAGAGCTCAAGGGAAGAAGAACCAAATTAATACTCAATTGTTATAGTGTCTAAATAACTTGCAAAGATAAATCAATAGGATTCCATCACAAAACATGTAGCCAATGCAAGGCATGCACCGACACCTAGATCTCATGATAGGAGGTATGATCACAGAAGATCTAGGCACTTAAGAAGTGTTAGTAGATATCACCATTCACCTGGAAAATCAACCAGAATATCACATGCATTTTAAGAATCAGAAAATAGCCCAAGTATGTCTCCTATCAGACATTAGAGGAGAAGGCATGAGTTAGATAGTTTGCAAGGAGAGTTCAGGAAGCTCAAGCCACAAACATTTGATGGAGAGCATAGGAAGGGTGAAGATGTTGAATACTGCTTTTTGGGAATGAGAAAATGTTTTCAAATGCACAATTATTCATCAAATCTAGAAGAAATAATTTCCAACAAGAGTTTTCATCGGAACATTATTATTACAAGAAGATGCAAGAATTCTTTGAACTCAAATTAGGAATCATGACCATGGAGGAGTATGAAAATAAATTCTTAGAGATTTTGAGGTATGTGGGTTTCATTAAGGATGAAAAGGTTAAAATTCAAATATTTTTTAGTGGACTATCATCATTCTACAAGGATAAAATTCAGTTTGATGAGCCCAAGAATTTGGAGGATGTCGTAAGGAAAGATAAATATTTGTATGAGAAGAACAAGGGAAGGCCATCTTTTCAAAAATCCTAGGATGATAAGAAGAAAATCAAGATGGACTAAAGGAAGAAAGGATTCAAGTCGTATTTCCTTAGGAATAGCTCTCAAGCATACCAACAAGGATAGCCAACACAAAATGAACCTAGGATGATAGATTTCTTGGGGAAGAGATTAAGACAACATCTCATAAAGTGTTCGGGATGTGAGGGAGACCACATGTATAAATATTGTCCTCACAAGGGCGATAGGTTGAGGAATATTCATACCATTCAGGAAGCTACTACAATGGAGGACTTGGGAAAAATCATGCCAAGGATTTATGTGTCCTTGGACAACAGACAATCATACCATAAATCCCACACGATTGAGGTGGAAGGTAATATTTATAATCAACCCATAACTATTTTGATTTATTATGGAGCTATTCATAGCTATATAGATCATAATATGGTTGAAATATTGAAGCATGAAAATTCTCGATTGGTTCAGTTAGCCACCGTAACCAAGAGAAAGGCCAACGAGTTTGTCATGGATTTCCTAGGAACATGAATGGAGTGAGAACTAAGGAAAATTTGAACATCATATCGCTTGGGTCATATGGTTGTTTGATTGGTATGGATTGGTTGGACAAGCATCATGTTGTCCTAGATTGCTACAACAAGGCTTTCACATGCCTTGATCAGGAAGGGAATTTAAGGACAATTCAAGGTATTCCAAGGCCTATATCCATCCAAGATATTTAAACATTACAATTGAAAATAAGTTTTAGAAAAGGGTGCTCGATATATGCAGCAAATATGGAGGACTAAAAAAGGATAAACTGTTAAATCTGGAATATTATCCACTCTTCAAGGAATATGAAGATGTGTTTGGGGAATTTACAAGGTTGCCACAAAAGAGATACAATGAATTCTCTACTGATTTGATTCTTGGAGTGGCCCTAGTGTCCAAGACTCCCTACATAATGAACAAACCAAAGCAAAAAGAGTTGCAGATGCAACTAAAATATTTGTTGAAGAAAGGGTATATATGCCTAATTTTCTCGCCTTGGGGTGCCCCAGTGTTTTTTGTGAAGAAAAAGGATGGAACTTTGAGGTTTTGTATTGACTTCAGACAACTGAACAATGTTACTATAAAGAACAAGTACCCTCTACCAAGGATTGATGATCTTTTTTATCAAATAAAAGGAGCAAGGACATTTTCCAAGATTGACTTGAGGTCAAGTTACCATTAGGTGAGAATCAAAGAAGAAGATAATAGCAATATGGATTTTTAGACAAGTGTGGCCATTATGAATTTTTAGTGGTGCCATTTGGGTTTACAAATGTGTCAGCT
Organism: Picea engelmannii; assembly: GCA_009831015.1. Lineage (NCBI taxonomy): Eukaryota > Viridiplantae > Streptophyta > Pinopsida > Pinales > Pinaceae > Picea > Picea engelmannii. The sequence goes on from ML802771.1 coordinate 164,942, forward strand.
ACTTTTATGTGTCTGATGAATGGAGTGTTTAGAGATACTAGATAATTTTTTTGCTGTCTTCTTGGATGATATTCTTATATACTCCAAGACAGAGGAGGAGCATAAGCACCATTTGAGGTTGGTACTACAAGTGTTGAGAGAGCACCAATCGTATGCCAAGTTGATAAAGTTCACTTTCTATCAAAGTTAAATCCATTATTTGGGTCACATTATCTCAAAGGAGGGCATAACAGTGGATCTAGAGAAGATTGAAAAAATCAAAGGATGGCCTAGACCAAAGAAAATTACAGAGGTCATATATTTTGTGGGATTAGATAGATACTATAGGAGATTCATCGAAGGTTTCTCCAAGAAAGGAATAAATTTTGATTAGACTTCAAAATGTAAAGAGAGTTTCTAGCACTTGAAAGATTTATTAACCAGTGCACATATTTTAAAGACTGCGGATCCAAATGAGGATTTTGTTGTGTGCATAGATGCATGTAAAGAAGGACTTGGTGGAGTCCTTACCCAAAATGGGCATGCCATTTCCTATAAATTTAGGAAACTCAAATAGCATGAAGGAAATTATGCTACCCATAACTTGGATCTTGCATCTATTGTTCATGCATTGGAAATGTGGAGACATTATCTGATAGGCAGAAAATTTGAGTTGAGGACGGACCATAGTGGCGTAAAATACTTGTTTGACCAGTCAATACTAAATGTTAGACAAATTATATGGATGGAATTTTTCAAAGAATGTGTCTTTGATATCAATCACATCAAAGGCAAAGAGAATAAAGTGGCTCATGCACTCTATAGGAGGGTGTGTGAAATGAATGCTACAACCCTTAGTATGTATAGTTCATATTTAAAAAGAAGAATTTTGGAAGATGTAGCATCAGACCAACACTATTTGCAAGTGAAAGAGGGTGTACAGTAGGGTAATGTACAACCAAAATTTAAAGACTACATGTTGGAAGATGATGGAATCCTCTTGTTCAGAAATAAATTTTATGTTCCTAATTCTTAGGAGTAGAGAAATTTAGTACTAAAAGAGATGCACAATGTGCCTTATGTTGGACATCTAGGGTACCATAAAACTATTGCATCCATAAGAGGGAAGTATTTTTGGCCTAGAATGAAGAAATATGTAGATGATTGTATAGTCAGATGTTGTAATGTCCCCACTTTCGAACATCCTTATATTACATAGTGTTATGATGACCAGAGTAGCCAAATGGAGGTTATAGCAAGTACAGGAGATATTGAGGGTTTTTTTAGGGCCCGAATTGCATCACTCATCATATTTCGTCATCATGATCCATTCCGCACAACTTGGATTTAGTTTCATTGCATTCCAACAATATCCGTAATTTTGAGTTATATTGGGCTATATGTTAATTAAATTCACTAAGGAGGTCATATTGGGCATAATACTTGGAGGAACCTCTTAGTGTAATATCTCATTGGAATTGGGAGGAATAGAACTACAGGATAGGATGATGAGAAGTGACTTTCAGTGGCCAGGGAAGCCACAAGGAGAGATAAACTACTTTCTAGAGGTAAAATGGTTAATTAATTAATTAAAGTGATTTAATTAATTAATTAATAATTAAATAAAGTAAAAGTCACTCGGAGAGACAAGGTGAGTAGAAAGGATAAAAGAGAGATAGGGGCCTCTATTCTCTCATTATGTTGTTTATCATTTGATATCTGGCTTCTTGATAGTGAGCCCATGCACTTCGGGGTTTTGAGGGTTTTGACTTAACAAACCCTAGAGATCAGCTCGGTGGTGAAAGATCCCACCCAGCCTAGTCCAGGCTTGGTCACGGAGGTGAAATATTCCTCCCTCACCATTCTACATCAGATCTACTCAGTCATAGGTGAATTCTACATCAGCCACAGGTTCAGAAAGAGAGAGGTGCGCAACATTGAGGGTTTCTAGCTAGAGAGCGCACTAGAGAGACTAGATCCCTTCTATCTGGACAAGGAGAAGGGGATATGGAGAGTTTAGCCATTGATTTATCTTGGTAGAGGCCGTAGCGCCTTTCTTGGCTCATCCGAGAGGTGTTTTGGTGGAGTATTGATTTATTATGAGAGTGGGACGATTCCTCATAGAGGAAGGGCGTAACCTTTGGATGGATCTACTCATGGGAAGAGCCCAAGCTTCATTATTCAGTAAGGGAACTACCCTATCTTGTCTCTATACTGCTGATCTATTGTTCTAGAGTGTTTTTGTGGCTACTGTGACCAAGGAGGAAGAGGGTCGAAATCTTCATGCTACTACAACCATAAGCTAGTGCGCAAATCTCCCAGTTTGAGGGATTGGTCCATCGGTGGGAAAGATCTTAGTTTTTCATTCATCTTTGGCATCCATGTGGCCTTTGGAGGTTTGTATCATTTCTTCTTGGGTTATTGTCATTGTTTTATGAGTTATCAGCACTATTGTTCCAGATCGGTAGATCTATTGTATCAAGATCTTTTACTACTATGAATAAAACCGGACCTGAGGTATTTTTGGTTATTTATTGTATTGTTGGTCTTGCATCTTGTTGAGTACATCCATTGCTATATCTCTTTTATTATTGACTACAAAACACATAAACAATCATCATTATAAACCCTAGCTCAACTCATGAGACTTAAGTTTGCAATGTGTTTGACGAAATGCCACAACCAGAAATTACATAAAAATCAACGAAAACAAAATATTCCTGGCATCTTGCCTTGGGAACATTACAGTGGTATCAAAGCGTTGATCCTCCCAGGCAGTGGGGACTAGCACATGCATCCAAATCTTAGACTCTTGCCATCCTGAGGGGTCTTCCATAGGGAGTAATGGATAAACATGAATTGGATCTAGCCATATGTGAGTTGACAGAAGACATACAAAATACTAGATTACGATGTAGACAATGGAGGGAAGAACAGATCATTCCTACACCCATTAGGAGCAAGCAACTTTGCTACAGCTTGTCACATACCCACTACCATAATCAAATTTTCGTTGGTTTCTGCCGAATCAGAGTCCCTGAATTACCTACGAAGGCCTAGCGCAAGCTAGCTCTTTCTCTCTCTCTGCTCCCATGTGATCGTGGGTCATGATCACAGGTCAAATAGGTCGTGGTGCCTCTTTGTATTTCACGCCTCGGCGCTACAGCGATGTCGAATCGTTCGACTCTGCAACCGTCGAACCCCGACAGGGTTAGCGACTGGAAAATAGGAACGAATCCCTACAGGATTAGCAGATGGCCAATAGGAACGGCCCTGTCGCGCGGTTGAGTGGAGTATAGGTGGCGAGAGGGGAAACACGACACGGTGGGCGGCGTGATAGGAGACGGGTCCCACTTCACACACCACACCATTCCGGACCCCCCCCCCCCCNGGGGGGTCTGGAATTCGCCTAAATGTCGTTGATCAAGGCGAATTGATCCTGACCGTTCCCAAGTTGCACGTTCGATTCCGGAGCCCCCCCTCACCGCTAAAGGTAGAATAGCAAGGGGGCTCCGGAATGAAGCCTCAGTCGTAGATCTGGGCGGGTGGACTTTGGCTGTCCAGATCTACTCGCCACTTACCCTAAGGCACACTCGCGCCTCAGCTTAAAGTTGACGTCTCTTCCCCACATCTGACGGTCATTATAGACCCTGAGATCCTCCGAAAGAATCTCGTCCATTCATCGGGATTTATCATCACGAGAGTTTGAACTCTTGACCACGGGACTCCCGAATTCTCGATCCCTAATTTCCCGATGCAATTGATCTCTCGACACGTAGCCTCCTTAAATCGGATGGTCCAGATCTGTCTCGGGGTTTCCACCATGGAAAGTCCCGATCTCTCGTCACCAGGACTCCCGAGTTCGCGATTCTCGATTTCCCGAAATGGGAAATCTCATGACACATGGCCCCCTTAAATCAGATGGTCCAGATCTGTCTCGGGGTTTCCACAATGGAAAGTCCCGACCTCTCATCACCAGAACTCCCGAGTTCTCGACTCCCGATTTCCCGAAATGGGAAATCTTATGACACGTGGCCTCCTTTAATCGGACGGTCCAGATCTTATCTCAGGTTTCCACCATGGAACATCCCGATCTCTTGTCCTCAGAACTCCCGAGTTCCCGATTCCCGATTTCTCGAAATGGGTAATCTCTCATGACACGTGGCCTCCTTTAATCAGATGACCCAAATCCCTTTTCGGGGCTTTCACCCTTATTCACTGGGGGTTTAACCCTCGGGTATCTCTTGACAGATCCAACGGCTGTCGGGTTTTCCAGCCGAGATCTGATGGCTCGGATAGGTTCCTAACTTGTGTGCTCTCCCACGACTCCCTGGACGTGGAAGGATCAACGGTCTGGATGCTCTCATGGACCTTGGGGATCTACGGTCCCGACCTCTTCGCTACCCACGAAGACACAGAAAATCACAGGGGTAAGGCACTTAACATCCTACTTTCTCCTACCAAATCTAACGGTCATGAGTGACCACAGATTTCCTGACGGAATCTCGTCTGTCGATCACCACCTATCAAAGTTAAGGCACTTAACTTTCCAGCTTCTTCTTCTTATCTGACGGTCGTGAGTAACCACCGATCTCCCGACGGGATCTCGTCCATCAATTTGATACCTATCATGGATTTCTTAGGGCCTTGCACCCTCACATCCTCCTTCCAGGTTCTTGAGGATGTTTTCAAGGAGGGTATCTCTATGGGGAGGTTTACCTAGGGTACTATCTAAGGCAGATAAGGGTATCTCTCTCCCGAGAATTAGATTAGTTTGCATATAAATAACAATTTAAGATATCATAAGCCACACGTAGTCGTTCCATATAAACATACAACTACCATTACTGATCAAGACACCAAACAAACATTCTTATAATGAAGTCATTCACGATTTCACAGCTTATGATCATAAATGTCAGCATACATATATTTCAAGATATCAAAGGCAAAACACTTATCAGAAAGTAACACCAGGGGTTATGCAACTGCTGAGAGGGGTACTCGTTTCCACCCAACCGTAGGCTCAGTGACTCCCAGCGGATTTACCACTAGCCACCCCCGAGTTGAGACCACGATGCTGTGAGACTGTGTTTCTGTTTGCCAGTGACCAGGAGCGAAGGTTACTCTCCTTCCTCTCTGCTATCACCCACTCTGCATATAGCCAGAGTTCTCTTCCTCCCCTTGCGTCTACCCCCCCCAATCGCTTCTCCCCCACACATTATCTTCTTGCGAGGTTGCGTGTGGCGTGATTTCCCTCGTGCTAGTCAGGCCTGACGGCTCTATGGATGGGCGGTTCACCTCCCCATCCCTCATTAATTCCTGAGGAGCCATCTACCTACCATCCTGCGAGACATTAAATTCGGGGCCAGCGAGCCGCTTTTGGTTCTCCGGGCCAGTGAAGTCCAAATACGGTATTGATTTTCGGTGGAATTTAATGCCACCTTTCCAGGTGCCTTCCACCGCCTCTCTGCAACCATCGTGGTCTCTTTTTCAGCACATCCCCTCTCAGCAGTCCTGCAATATAAATTCATAATGCTATTCACATTCATCGACCTTTTCCACAAGGTCCATTCACATCACATATTCACATTTCTGAGTTTGCCACAGTTCTGGGCCAGTCCAGTTATTTTTACAAATTGGGGGAAACAGGGTGTTACACAGCTGCAAAGTGCCTTGGGAACCAGATCATAGATGTAGGGGTAAAGGTAAGACTCACATTATTGAGATGCACTATGACAGTGAGGATGAGGAGGTACATGGGGATGCAACTGTAGATTCATATTTAGAGAAATTCGAGAAAACCAATGACTCTCGCACACTTGTGGAGGATAGTGACTCTTGCACACTTGGGGAGGATAGTAACCCTTGCGCATTGGAGGGACAGTTGGATGGGAAGGATGATAGAACTTGTGCTTTAGCAGTCATATCAAATAGTGTTGATGACCTTGCACTTTAGCAGAGTGGTGACACTAGTGGATATTCACACATGTTAGCACCTAGACATGATGGGCTTCCGATGGTTACTGTGACGCAATTGATACCTTCTCAGACACCTATGATATCCATGACACAGGAGGATATCAGTGGCATTACTGATATAGTGGTGGATCCCTACGCATGGATTGCACACCAGGGACAGGTGGACCTTCATGAGAGACATGACTTGGAGAAAGTTGATCTTACACAAGCCTATGAGGAGAGTGGGTCACCTCGTTTGGAGACTCCATTGTTTAATCAAGTTGTGGAGACTAACAGTTTTATAGGACACTTATTTCCAGGACAGGCCTACAGTGATGAGGGTATACCCCTTATTGGTCAGCTTGACCATAGCACGTGTCTAGACACATCTGTATGGGATCTAGGCACAGATCATAGTAGCAGGGTGAGTGCATAGGAGGATACATCTTCCAATACAGGATATAGTGTGATTCGTATGGGGGTAGCAAATGGTGATGGTGTGCAGTGGCATATAGGAGGACCCAGTAGCACAGTGGATAGTGGGTAGTTCAATGCCTTATCTTTTGTAGAGAGTGTTGTTGGGGATTACAGGGTTGACACTAGTAGTGAGGGGTGTGAGGTAGCACCTCAGCAGGACTATGATCAGAAGTCTCGATACTTGGCAGGACATTTGAGAGTCAATGTGGACATGATCGTGGTAGCCACTAGGTGCATTGATGACACACATGCATTGGTGGCAGATTGTTGTTGGATGGAATCAATGGCACATGATAGTTTAGATGGGGGATTTGTCATGGATAACTTTCATACTCTTAGGGAGAGAGTGGATATGATGAGGGTCGACTACCAATAGTTGTTGATGGACAGAGACCACCTATTGGGGGTTGGCGAGATGTATCACAGGGCCCTAAGGGAGCAAGAGTTGGAGGTGGACAGAATCACTCATGAGTTGGGGAGCACATGAGGATTCTTGAAAGGAATCCGGACAACCCTTCAGGAATCAGAGTCCATATCAAAGGAGATCCTTGAGGAGATTAGACAAAGATCCACTACATCTATATTAGTAGAGATTTAGATATATCCTATAGCCACATCACTAGAGTATGTTGGTGGTTTAGCAGAGGAGCACCAGTTGATGGAGGAGCATGAGGAGTACCCAGGATCACTAATGAGTATGGAGAGTTATGATTCAAAGACACAGGGGGATGCCCATGTGCCACAGGAGCTACCCTCCACGAGGATCTTTGAGACACTAGAGCACTCACATACACATGGGAACTCTAGAGCCAGGGGCAGTTATGAGGACACTTCCATTTGTGTTTCAGGATTGGTTGACCTTCATGTAGAGGTTGACCCAGTAGTATACCCAGGATCCATCATGTTACAGAAGTATACAGAAGATTACATGAGTATGCAGGAATATACAGGAGATTACATGAGTATGCAGGAGTATACAGTGGTGAGTGATAGTCCACAAAGACATGCAGAGGTGTACAATGGGATTCAGAGGACTGCACTGGATTGTGGGGAGGATATGTACTTAGGAGATCATGGAGATTCCTCTCCATTGCAGAAGTGTATAGATTTGGGATATCACCTTCATCGTATCAACTGTTGCATGAGTGATGATGGATGGAGAGTGGTTGACCAAAAGTTTGAGGAGTTACCCCCGATTATACATGATAAGTAGGGTTCAGTGATGACTACAGGTGAGTATTTACCAAGGGTACCGATGGACGAGATTTTGGTTGAATCCTTGGGATTGACCAAATCATATGATACTTCCCAGTCCTACATCCGGTTATAGATGTTTTTGTTAGCATTTCCCGACACTTTCATCATTGGTAGCAGCATCAAGGGAGATAGACAGTGGCAGAAGACATGGAGAGTTGGTAGGTTGAGACCCCCTGACAGGAGAGTTTATATTGCACACAGTAGCATAGGGGTGGATCATCATAGGCAGACAGTTGAGACCTTGTGCATATTAGGCCCTGGGATAGCAGACATCTCAGAGGGAAACACAGATCCAGATTCTCATGGGGATGAGCATGGAGGGCTTCTAGCAGTTATCAGTATGACACAGGAGCAGTTAGTGGGGATAGAAAGTGATAAACTTCCAAGTTTTCCATGGGATCTAGGAGTTCATTTGGTTAGTAGGTTGTTTCACCTTATGATGGCCCAGGTTGCGTGAGAGAGCCACATACTTCACTATGGGTTGGTTTTGAGAGGGATTGTCCTATGGAGAGAGACAAATTCTCCTTTTTGATACTCATGATCGAGTATGGAGATGGTTGGGAAGATATTACTTCAACAGAGGTACTTTTACCAATGCAACTTCTGGACAGCAGGTCTAGTTTCAACAGGTATTCCAGCATGAGGATCCAGGAGTGGGGGATCCAGTATGTATATGGTGAGAAGACAGTCATGATCAGAGTAATGCAGTGCCAGCATGGTGATCTTTGGCAGAGACTCGCATGGAACCCGGGAATTGCAGGGCTGGGAATTTCATTTAATGATGGAGGTGAGTGGACCTTTGTAGGGGAAAGTTATTTTGACTTTCCATTGAGCTTCAGTATTGAGGAGAGAACGCCACTTGAGGATGATTCACTGAGGTCTTGTAGTACCTCACTATGATAGCAGCATGTGAAATTGGTGGGAACAGTGTTGGTCTTGGTATGAACTTGGAGGATGGACTCATTCCGGGTTGATGCCATGTGTCATTTGCAGGAGACTCATGGTGTTGATATGTTACAGGGTTATGCTTCACAGGGTATTGCAGTTCACGTCCTGATATGGGACCCAAGGGATAGAGTATGTGATAGTTCAGCTTTGGATGGAGCCTACTGTGTGTCCCATAGGTGGAGATGGGACCCTGGTATTATATGGATTGATTCATTTATTGCTTGAGGACAAACAATATTCTAGCAAGGAGGAATGTAATGTCCCCACTTTGGGACATCATTATATTACAGAGTGTTATCATGACCAGAGTAGCCAGATGGAGTTTATAGCGAGTACATGAGCTATTGAGGGGTTTTTTGGGGCCCGACTTGCATTGCTCATCTTATTTCATCATCACGATCCATTACATACAGATTGGATTTGGTTTCGATGCATTCCAACGATTTTCGTAATTTTGAGTTATTTTTGGGCTATATGTTAATTAAATTCACTAAGGAGTTCATATTGGGCATAACACTTGGAAGAACCTCTTAGTGTAATATCTCATTGGAATCGGGAGGAATAGCACTATAGGATAGGATGATGAGAAGTGATTTTCAGAGGCCAGGGAAGCCACAAGGAGAGATAAAGTACTTTCTAGAGGTAAAATGGTTAATTAATTAATAATTAAATAAAGTAAAATTCACTTGGAGATACAAGGTGAGTATAGAGGATAAAAGAGACATAGGGGCCTCTATTATCTCATTATGTTGTTTATCATTTGATATTTGGCTTCTTGTTGGTGAGCCCATGCACTTGGGGGTTTTGAGGGCTTTGACTTAACAAACCCTAGAGATCAGCTCGGTGATGAAAGATCCCACCCAGCCTGGTCCAGGATTGGTCATGGAGGTGAAATATTCCTCCCTCACCATTCTACATCATATCTACTCAGTCACAGGTGGATTCCACATCAGCCACAGGTTCATAAAGAGAGAGGTGCGCAACATTGAGGGTTTCCAGCTAGAGGGCGCACTAGAGAGACTAGATCCCTTCTATCTGGCCAGGGAGAAGGGGATTTGGAGAGTTCAAACATTGAGTTATCTTGGTAGAGGCCATAGCGCCTTTCTTGTCTCTTCCAAGAGGTGTTTTGGTGGAGTATTGATTTATTATGAGAGTGGGACGATTCCTCATAGAGGAAGGGCGCAACCTTTGAATGGATCTACTCATGGGAAGAGCCCAAGATTCATTATTCAGCAAGGGAACTAACCTATCTTGTTTATAGACTCTTGATCTACTCTTCTAGAGTGTTTTGGTAGATATTGGGGCCAAGGAGGAAGAGAGCCGAAATATTCATGCAGCTACAGCCATAAGCTAGTGCACAAATCTTCTAGTTTGAGGGTTTGGTCCATCGGTGGGCAAGATCTTAGTTTGTCATTCATCTCCGGCAGCCATGTGGCCTTTGGAGGCTTGTATCATTTCCTATTGGGTTATTTTCATTATGTTATGAGTTATTAGCTCTATTGTTCCAGATCAATAGATATATTGTATCAAGATCTTCTACTACTATGAATAAAACTGGATCTGAGGTATTTTTGGTTATTTCTTGTATTGTTGATCTTGCATCTTGTTGAGTACATCCATTGCTATATCTCTTTGATTATTGGTTGCAAAACACATAAAGAATCATCATTATAAACCCTATCTCAACTCAATAGACTTAAGTTTGCAAAGTGTTTGACGAAATTCCACAACCAGAAATTACATAAAAATCAATGAAAACAAAATGTTCATGGCATCTTGGCTTGGGAACATTATAGATGCTTGGAGATTCTAAAGGTAAAGGATGAGCACAGACATCTAGCAGGATTGCTACAACCATTTCCCATTTTTGAATGGAAATGGGAAGTAGTTACCATAAATTTCATCACCAAGCTTCCCAAAACAACAAGACAACATGATTCGATCATGGTAGTGGTGGACAAGCTTAAAATGGTTTTACATTTTATTTCAGTCGAGATGAATCATAAGGCATCCAGCATCACATAAATTTACATGAAATAAATTGTCAAGCTACATGGTGTACCCAAGATAATAATGTCTGACAGAGATCCCAAGTTCACTTCCAAGTTTTGGAAAGGGTTATTTAAAGAATTTGGGACAAATCTGAATTTCAACACAACATATCATCTAGAGTCATATGGGCAGATGGAGAGGATCAACCAGAGAATTGAATATATGTTGAGAATGTATGTAATGGATAAGCCTTCCAGGTGGGAAGACTCTCTTCCTGTGGTTGAGTTTGCTTATAAGAATGGGTACTAGACATCATTAAATATGAGCATTTTTTAATCCTTGTATGGCAGAAAATGCAATAGGCTAGTGAATTGGGATAATGATCCAGGTGGATATTGGTGGCTAGCCACCTATTCCAACCGACTCCTCTTGACAGTTTTAAGTTCAACACGTTCTTCGGTACTTTTTTGTAATTATGTAATCTACACTTATAGGGATGTGTGAATCCCTACACATCTTCCAGGTGGATACTAGTGGCCTCCCACCTAATCCAATTGGCCTAGTTTGTATGTTTTCATGTCAGCACATCTTGTTGTACTTCCAAGGCCGTTTTGGGGCCCTAAACAGTGTTTTTTTTGGCTCAACACAATCAAACTAAAAATGGAGTTGTATTTGTATGGTGTAATGCATAGTTCTCGAAAATACCTTTCCAACAAGCTATCACATGCCTAAAACAGAGGTCTTATTCAAAAGTTACAACCCCGGGAAGTTGAGGTACCAACTTACCCATAGGGGCCCACATAACTTTTGGTGTTTCATCTCCTAGGGTTAGGTTTTTAGATGTCTAGGGTTTGGGCATTTATGAGTAATGTTAAAAAGGCCTCTGGAGCCTCATTGTAATCATTATTCTCAAACAGATGTGCATAGCAACTACATCTCTTCTCAGAGATAGCTACCACCATTCGAGCAAGTGTTTCAGTTCTGTAGTTTTACAGTTTCAGCCTATTTCATTTATTCAATAGAAGATATTGTTCACTAGATATATGTGTTGTTATTCATATCTCTGTGTTTATTGTATTCAGTCTGTTAATCAGTTCTTTCCACTCCTGGATAAAGATCTGTTATCCGACAAGGAAGAGATCTTTGTGTCAACCTGGATAATGATAGGTATCTGACAAGGAAGAGATCTTTGTGTCAACCAACAGTGTCATCTGCCCTATGGCATCAAGCCTTTCAAAGATGAGGTATTATGTGATATTTCTCCCCTTGAAGTTCATGATGTTCTTTTAGGACAACCATATTTGTGGAAGCGTCATGTTGTGTATGAGTCTATACCCCGTAGTGTTATTATTACTTTGGGTAAAAAATTGTACAAGATACCAAAGGTAGCACCGCCTACCGCTATTTCTTTAATCTCTGCTAAGCAATGCAGTAAGGCCATTTCACAGACTGGGAAGTTCTTATTCTTTTTGATACGTGCTCACAGTAAGCACAAGTTCACCGCCACATATGTGGCCTCTACATAGAACCTCTCTTTGTAGCATAAGCAAGTGGACGATATCGTGGAAGAGTACAGAGACATCATCTCCTCACCCACCGGGGTACTGATGCACTGCCAAGTCAAGCATCCAATTGATCTCACCCTCGGTGCACCTCTGCCTAATGGACCAATCTATCATCGTTCGCTGATGGAAAATGACAAAATCAAGCATCATGTCAAAGAGATTATTCAAAAGGGGCACATCAGACCCAGCTCCTCCCTTTGTGGTAGCTCGATTGTATTTGTGCAGAAGAAGGACGGGACCTGGCGACTATGCATTGATTACAGAGCATTAAAGAAAATCACAGTCAGGAACCGGTACCCAATGCCCAGGATTGATGACCTTCTTGACCAACTCAAGGGGGGCAAGTTCTTCAACAAGATTGACCTAAAGTCTAGCTACCACCAAATTCCCATCCAACCAACTGATGTATGGAAGACAACTTTTAAATCTAAAGAAGGTCTTTTAAAATGGTTGGTCATGCCCTTTGGATTAATAAATGCACCATCCACTTTTATGAAGTTGATGGATGATGTATTGAGACCCTTCACCAACTCTTTTGTGGTGGTATATTTGGATGACATCTTCATCTTCAATAGAACTTGGGAGGAGCACATGTGGCATATTCAGCAGGTTTTAAGCACTCTGCGGTAGCATAAGCTATATGTCAACTTGGAAAAATGCTCTTTTGGCATGAACATGGTCCAATACTTGGGATAAATTGTTGTTGAGCATGGGGTACATGTTGATCCAACTAATATCCAAGTCATTTGTGACTGGCCAGCGCCGACCACACTAACTGAGCTTCGGAGCTTCTTGGGACTGGGTAACTTCTACCAATGGTTCATGTTGGGATTCTCCCATATTGCATGGGCCCTAAACCAAGTAACCAAGGGCGGTGGCAGGGAAAATTTCGTATGGGGGAAGGAACAACAACGTGCATTTGATGATCTGAAGCATCGCTTGTGCTCAGCTCCAGTACTGTCCTTGCTCAATCTGCAACAACTATTCGATATTGAGACTTATACATCTAACTATGTTGTAGGTGCATTTCTCACTCAGCACAGTCATTCGGTGGCATACCATAGTGATACACTCTTAGATATTGTCCAGAAATACCCCACGTATAACAAGGAAATGTATTCCATTGTACAAGCCTGACGTCAATGGAAACATTACATTATGGGAAAGGAGATGATCATCCACACTGATCACAAGCCTCTGCAATTCATACAAACACAGGGGAAGTTGTAGAATGACTGCCATCAGAAGTGGTCCACCTACCTGCAACAGTTCCATCTCAACATCAAGTGTAATATGGGGAGCACAAATCATGTCGTTGATTACCTCAGTCGACCTCCCATGGCTGCACTCACCATTGTGCTCCATTACTATGGACATGAAGCATCTGAGTGGTTCCAACTTTATCAGCAAGATCCAGACTTCACCACCACCTATCATCTCTTGGGTACAGGCGCAAATGTCACCCATTTTCACATTCAGGATGGAGTGTTATTCCATTTGGGCCATCTCTGTGTTCCTGCAAGTGAGCATGTAACGCTGATTTGGGAATCCCACTACAGTCGGATGGCAGGACATTTTGGCATAGAGAAAACTATGGTCATTCCACAGAAACATTTTTGTTGGCCAAAACTTCGACAGGACGTCAGCAAGTATATCAAATCTTGCACTTCCTGTGCCATTTCCAAGCTATCCATCAAGAAGCAAGGCTTATACACCCCTCTTCCTACTCCCGAGGAGCCTTGGGAATCCCTATCAATGGATTACATGTCTGGCCTTTCATCCACCAAGCAAGGCAATGACTATGTATTTGTGGTCATTGATCAATTTTCGAAGATGGCCATCCTTACAGCCTGCAAGAATAACATCACAGTTGTAGATACTGCCAAGCTCTTCTTCGAACAAGTGTGGGTCCATTTTGGGATACCGCAGACCATCATTTTCGACCGAGACAGCAGGTTCCTCGGCACATTTTGGTCGAATCTTTGGTCATTGTTGGTCACCAAGCTCACTAAATCCATTGCTTTCCACCCCCAAACCGACGGCCAAACAGAGGTCGTCAATCAGATGATTTTGCAAATCCTAAGCATGTACAACTCTAAGCCTCTGCATACATGGGATGAGAGTCTCCCCTATGTTCAACACAGTTACAATAGGACTCTCCATAGCTTCAGCGACCATAGCCCATTTCAGGTGGGACTAGGATTCCAGCCCGTCGGTCCCATTGATATTTCACTACCTCTTGCAAACACATAGATAGAATCTTCCCATGTTCATTCTAAGACCAACAAAGCCACTAGATTCATTGAGAGGATTCAGCACATCCGCCAACAAGTCCATGAGATTTTGTAGAAAGCCAATGCTAAGTACAAGAAGCTCCATGATCAACACATGATATCACACCAGTTTCAGGTTGGAGACAAGGTCTGGTTACATTTACAGAAAGAGCATCTTACAGGGCCCCATCGGAAGCTCCGCCAACTTCGCTATGGGCCTTACACTATCACCAAGGTTTTGGGTAGCAATAATTTTGAGCTCAACACTCCACCCTTCCTTGGCTTTAACCAATGTTCAATGTGGACCTCCTTCAACCATATTTTCCACTATTATTGGACACCTCAGAGATCGCAGAATAACTGACACCAACATAGCTCAACCCTGACTGCATGGAATAAGCCTCCGCTGATCAGATAGTGGACACACAAGTCAAGGGCACTCGCCAGCAGATGATCCAGCTTTATCGAGTTGTCAAGGTAGGAAAACTCCTACACCAAGAAAAGTGGCTCACCTGGGGCCAAATTCAGCAGAAGTTTCCTCACCTGATAGGGGAACTCAACGCAATGGAGACCATTGCTTCCGAGGGGGGGGGATTGATCCAGGTGGATATTGGTGGCCACCCACCTATTCCAACTGGCTCCTCTTGACAATTTTTAGTTCAGCACGTTCTTTTGTACTTCTTTGTAATTGTGGGTTCTACACTTTCGGGGATGTTTGAATCCCTACACATCTTCCAGGTGGATACTGTTGGCCTCCCACCTAATACAGCTGGCTTATTTTGTATGTTTTCATGTCAACACATCTTGGTGTACTTCCAGGACCGTTTTGGGGCCCTAAACAGTGTTTTTTTGGCTCGCCACAGTCAAACTATATACTAACTCATATTTTGACAGCGTAATGCATAGTTCTTGAAAAACCCTTTCCAATGGGCTATCACGCACCTAAAATGGAGTTTGTATGCAAAATTTATGACCCCGGGAAGTTGAGGTACCAACTTACCCATAGGGGCCCACATAACTTTTGGCGTTTCATCTCTTAGGGTTAGGTTTTTGGATGTCTAGGATTTTGGAATTCATGAGTAATGTTAAAAAGGCCTCTAAAGCCTCATTGTAATCATTCTTCTCAGACGGATGCGTGTAGTAGTGACATCTCTTCTCAGAGATAGCTACCACCATTCGAGCAAGTGTTTCAGTTCTGCAGTTTTACAGTTTCAGCCTATTTCATTTATTCAATAGAAGATATTGTTCACTGGATATTTGTGTTGTTCTTGATATCTCTCTATTTATTGTATTCAATCTATTAATCAGTTCATTCCACTCCTAAATCTGGATCAAATAGCCTAGTAGATAGAGTCATTATTGGGCCAGAGTTGCTTAAAGACATGGAAGAGAATATGGTAAGGATAAAGCATAACTTAAAGACTAAATGGGATAGGTAGAAACGTTATACAAATAAAAGCAAGATGCATATAGAATTTAGAGTGGGAAAGCATGTGTTTCTAAAAGTAAAGGCTAAAAGGAGCTCGTTGAAATTGGGAAGTTGCCTAAACTTGGAAGTAAGAATTTGTGGGCCAATTGAGATTCTAGAGAGAGTCGATCCTATTGCATACATGGTAGCATTACCTGCATCCATGCATATTCATAACGTATTTCATGCATCTTTGTCGAAAAGTTATGTGCCTAATCCTAACCACGTAATTGATTGGACTATGATCCATGTGCAGCACGAGGGCGACTTCGAGGTCCAACTAGTGTGCATATTGGATAGGAAGTTCAAGGTGCTTAGGAACTATGTCATCGGCCTAGTAAAGGTCTAGTGGACCCATTATAGTCTTAGAGATGCCACATGGGAGAAAAAGGAGGCCATGCAAGAGGCGTACTTGTATATTTTTGCATATTTTGAGGAAATCAAAATGTACATTTGTATATAAATGTTTAAGGACTCTATTAGTGTAGTTGGAATTCCTAGAGCCACAACTCATAGACTTCATGTGCATCTTGTGTTGGAGCCCTAGAAGGAAAGGGGGGGAATCTAAGGGATTGTGAAGCAAGGAATGGGGTCCACTTCCTTGGGTTGTACAAGTAGAGGTGAATGAGGGTTTGTTGGTTGGAATTGTTGTAGGAGTCGTTACATTGTGAAATTATTGAGTATTGTGATGTAAAATTTTGTATGTATACATGTACACCTATATGGTGATGTACATTGGGGAAAATGAAAAAAAAAGGGAGGGGAATATAACACCCCAATTTGGATATTTAGATTAGAAATGTATATATGTATATATGATGAATGGCCAAGGGACAAGCGATGTAATATGTAAACATCATGTATTGAAAGTAATAAAAACAAAATACATCATTGGTTGCAGACAGACAAAGATAAAGTCATGGGGGGCTATGATTACACAAGAGAGGGGGATAAAGGGGGGTTTGATGGGACTCCACATGCCTAGAATCACATGCCACTTTCCTAAATCATTTTTCATTAATTGTTTGACTACTTTGAGTTATTAAAATCAATTATTGAATGCATGTAATAGTTTGGTGGAAGAAGCATCTCGCCTAGTTATTGAATCATGGGTTGAGTACACTAATGGTGTGAATTGTATCACTGAATTCATGTAAGTGGTTGGTGAATGAGTCATGTCACCTAGTTATGAAATCATGGGTTGAGTACAATCATTTTGGGGAATTGTGAGAATCAAACATGCATGGGAGAAAAATAAAAGGAAATTTGAGTAGAGGGGGGATAGAAGAAGAGAGGAAAATAAGAGTTTGGTGCTAGAAAGAGGAGGAAATCATACTGTGTTGAAAATAGTCATGAGAGGGAGCTGGGAATTACATTGAGAAATAAGTCGGCATGCGTCTGAGGAGTTGTTGTGGGAAATTACCCAAGAGCACATGGAAATGTTGTTGAGAGGATTCCATTTTACAATTCGATTTCTTGGAGCCCCCATCTTATGGATTCCTAGATGGCATGTGATGGAGCCCTGGAGGGGATGAGGATTTTCTGAGGGACTATGGTGCATAGAAGGAAATCCCATCCCTTGGGTTGTGCATACTTATGGGGAAGACAGTTGGGTGATTGGAATTGTTGTATGAGCCACATCACTGTGAATTTACTAGGTGTTGAACTATTAGAGTGGATAGTAGCCAACCATAGTATCCATTCTTCTTGTGGACACATAGACCCATCTCGGGGGTGATATATATATATATATATATATATATATATATATATATATATATATATATAGATAGATAGATAGATAGTTAATTAAGGGACACATCCCTTCATGAATAATTGTTATAAGTGTCTTTAGGATTTGTATGTATACGGCATTATCATTGTATCTTCAATCATATCATATATTATTCATACTTATTCAAATATATTTACTATCCTTAATGGATTATCGTGTACTATCCTATTTATATTGGATGTTTTTTGTATGAGAATCCTCTATTCATCACATTAGTATTAGAGCGAATTTGATCTTAACCCTTGGCCACACTACTTTCAGACCTTGTCTAATCTGGTTTTTTACCAACCCACATTTTTAGAGTTTCTCTTATTATGTTCATTGACCACAACAGGATTTTGGCCATTAAAATTTCAATAATTTTCGTGAAAAAAAAGAAGAAAAATCATGTTGCTAAAAATGTTATAGTATCAAGTCACATCAGGCCCTTGGCCCTTTACAATCCAGAAATTCAATAAAAAGAGAAAACAAATTTGGTTAAAGAAAACAAAAAATTAGCATAGATCATCAACTAAAAGTGTGAAATTAATAGAATTTCGTCGATGCATGCCACATAAAAACATAGGGGATACCCTAGACGTAATCCTAAGCAACCACCATGAAATTTTACTCTCTGCTACAAAAATTAGAAGAGAACAACAACACTGACACAAAACATTGCAAAACATTATCGATATAAAATTATTTTAAATGGAAACCACTTGAACTCGTCACTCTCTTACAGACGTGATATTTTTTCATGACATGAATAAAATCCATCAAAGGGAAACTGAGATCTATCTTGAGATAACGTCGTGGGTATAACCAGTATCGAGGTTTACTTCAATCGTCGGACCATAGTATTTGGTTTGGACTGTATCTTTTCACAAAGACCGTCGTATAATTGACATTCCTTAAACTTCGTAATTTGGTCCTGTTATCCCCATTTTGTGGGATAACTAAGGAGATGATGTCTCGATGCCCTCAAGATGCAGACATAGAGTGTTGAGAGACCAAGTGACTAGCAGTGTCCACTTGCACATATGGAATCTCTCTCTATCATCATAGTTTGATCCATCGTCAGCGCATCCACCACACTGGATAGCTTATGGAAGGCACATGGGTCTTTCTCCATGCGGTACAAGTCAGGTATTGTGACAGATAATCACCCTAATATTGAGGAATTTAAACATGTTGTATTAAATCTTCTTTTGATTATAGAATGTTTGCTTGGACATTATGCTTTTGACCTTGTTTCACCTTGGTGAGTGTCATCGATTTCCTAGTAAGTGTCCAAGGGATGCTTTTGGGGAAGGGATGCAAATGGGGGTCCCTTGAGGGGTCATCGTACCATTCCTGGCCATACTTATCACTTTTTGCTCATCACATTCACATCACAATGCCCTCTTCTAGGCCCTTTGGCTTTAGTGACCCAAGAAGGGCATGTTCCTCTTTTCATGGGAAGAAGGGGTTGAAGGCCCAGAGGGATGGTGGCTGGAAAAAGATAAATCCTAAATTATAAATATTCCATATGCTCGCCCAAAGAGGTCTTGAGAGAAATGAAAAGATTCTTCTAAAATCAAAGACTTGGAAAATCAAAATAACATTATATGCATGTCCCCACTTGTTGAGGTGTGTACACTCATGTGGTGTCCCTTTCTTTACTTGCATATGGAACTATGTGTACCTCTAGCTTGAAGTGGACCTTGTGGTGCTTCCCCCCAAGCTAATTGATTTCACTCTGGGGAGTACCTGAGGTTTTGGACTATTAATTAATTAATGGCAATGAATGGGATTGGAAAAAGGATGCATTGAAAACAAAGGTGCACCACACCCTCTACAAAGGCACCCATAGATGAGACAATACGAGCCCTTGTATGTCATGAAACCCATTGACCTATGAAGTATAAACATGTATCCACCTCATCATCCACTACATGACCTTGAAGGGGCACCCTTGGGAGCATCCCCTACTTGAGGGTTTTGGTCTACAAAATAGGACTTTTATGAAACCCCTCCCATACCTAAACTTAATCAATTGTATAGGGTCTTTGAGTATTTTTTTAATTTGATGAGGTAGTTTTGATGCACATTTTTAGATGCCTTGTTTACTAGATGTGGTTTTCACTTTCCATGATATTTTGACTTGAGATCCTTGGAGGGCATACCAATTTGTTTTACAGGACCTTGTTTGGTGGATAGTTTTGAAAGAAAAAGCCTAGTTTGGGCTTCCATGGGGCTTGAAGCTCACAGGTTGGATGCCAAGGGCCCACATGCCGGATCACGATGACTTGCCTTTGGAGGCCTAGAAGACACCTTGGAGGACCTATCCTAGCCCTCACATGCCAAACGAGTTTCCTAGGAGGGGAAAAACATCACTCTTTGGGGCTTGCATCACCAAGGGCTAGGGTTGGTGGTGATGGAGTTGTTGTTCATTGACACTTGGCATAATTTGAGTGGAGGAGGCATGGATTGACCTCGGTGCATGAAGAGGAGATTCTAGGATCCCCAACAACCTCCACTTTCTTCTCCAACGACTTGGAAAGTGTCAAAACATCTCCCGAAAGGGGTGACGTCATCATGTTTTAAGGTTTCTAATGTGAAAAAGTGTAAATTAAATATTATTATTTGTGTAAAGGGGTAAGATAAGGGTTGTTTACCCCTTATCTTATGTTTTACCCTAATTAAGTGGACAAACTATGTTTTAAACATTTTGTATAAACATAGATCATGTGAATTTCATTTCATAACATAACTCTCCAGTTGTGAGAAGTACTTGGCTGAAATTTTCACTACCCTTGGGGATTTTTCTCTCTCTTTTGCATTTGTCATGGTTTACTTTGCTATTGGTGGAAGTAAGTGGTGCGCTACCTCCTATGGAGCATTTCTCTTGCATATTGGTGGATAACTCTTGGTAAAGTAGAACTTTATCTTGTTGATTCTTTCTCTAGTTGAAGGGTTTCATCTTGTTATTGTCTCTTTTTATTAGTTGCAAGGTTAACTAGTTGAACTTCTTGCAGAGTATAAGTGCATACAACCCCACTAAGCTCATCAATATTTATCTTGGAAATAATTTGTTGTTTAAGGAAGTGCTAGGAGAAGTAAAAGGGCTTACACCCTTATAGCACTTTCCTAGTCAGCTTTACTTGCCTTGGGGACTAAGAGGGTTTACATCCCCAATTAAGTAGTATATTTAACTCATTATTTGACTCCTTGACCCAATAGTCAAGTCACTGATCATTTACATTTTTGCATTGGATAAATAAAATAGCACATTGGGAAACGTGATTTTTGGCCATTTCAATTTTCTGCAATTTGGATTTCGCAGCTTGTGCCCACCTCTTAGCCACTAGGGTGTCCCCTCTAAGGGGGTATTTCTTGTTGTTGTTATAAATATTCATATACAGTCGTTAGGGCTATAGAAACCCTGACATATTCTCATTCATAACTTGTTTTTCAACCGTCTGAATTTGCTGAGAGTTTGCCACGTTTATCTACTTGGCCTAGCACAACTTTTGGGCGGATTCTTTTTGAGTTTTGGTGGTTGGATTTACTATTGTAACAATTGGTTTTCTATAATTTTCATGACTTGGCTAGTCTGGGAAACTCTTCTAATGTGTGTGTATGATTAATTGTTTACAACATATATATTGAGTATACAGATGGTAAATGAGACAAAAGACTATAAATCGTATATTATGATATCTCTGGAGTACAATGTCAAATGCGGATGACAATAAAAAAAAATCACTCGGATAGATCAATGACAAAATGATCTTAGCTGAAATACAATAAGCAAACTAAAATGATAATACCCGATGATAGATGAACATTGTGGGATCAATCGATGATTTGCAAGCTATGGAAGCTCACGCGGTAACTACTTCAAGTCCAGAAAGTTTGTCTTGGTGGCTAGATCTCTCAGATCGGTCTGGAAACTATCCCAAATAGTACGTCGTATTGTCCCTCTCAGTCCTGGTGACTGACTAGCCCCTCTGTTGGTGTGTCTCGACCCGAATGGATCCCCCTGGGGGAATGCGCCCCTCTACTACTGGAAAATTGTGCCCTAGTGATTCCACTGTTGGAATCGGCTGAGATGTGTCTCAAAATGATCGCCCTGGCCTACTGTGAAATGGGTCATAAATTTTTCCCTGGAATTGATTTGATGATCGCTCAGGAACCCCGAATGTGTCCTCCCTAAGTATCGCACTCCCAATGTCAAGAAAATGCGTCCCTAATGATTCCCCGGTCAAAATCTGACGACAAACCAGGAAAAATATGTGTATGGCCTGCCTCAAATGGGTCGGAGGGAATCTTTGAACTCTCCACGAATGGGACAAGTTGATCCACTAAAACCCCTCAGAAGTTGTGCCCTCTCCCTGAACAAGTGTGCCCATGCTACTTAATCATGTGGAACTGCTGCTAAAGACCGATGGAAGACTTGTGTGACCTCCCCGATGACTAGGGTGTGTCTCTCAACACCTAAATCAACCACTGGTGTATTCCTCCTGGAATCCATTGAGCTACCTCTTCTGAAATGCGTCTTTCTCCTCAATGACAAGTCAAAATCTCCATAATGGTGAATTAGGTCATTGTACCTTCTCTTATAGCTGCTCAAAACCCTAATTCGTTGTTGACTTCTAATTTTATCTCATGTGTTCTATTTTTAGCTCAAGTTGGCTTAAACCCACTTTTAGCCACTTTTAGCTCAATGTCACTTTCTGATTATAACACCTTTCACTAGAATGACCTCTAGTAACCTTGTTTACCCCTTTCTGGCCCTGGATATAGTCTAACGGGGCTATTTAGACCATTAAGCCTCATCTCTCGAAATCCTATTTAGAAAGGGACATTACATTTTCTACATCCATAAGGCTGAAAAATATCTCTGCAAATACCTTTTATTACAGCCTTGTTTCATTGCTAAAGTCTTATGCTTTCATACTTGAGGATTACTAGTGTTTATCTAGCTTATCTCTTGAATCATTTGTTGGAATTTTAGCAATTGTTCAATAGATTTTATACTTACTTTCTTGATGATATAAATTGTTGTTTACTGTTGCAATTAGGGACATCTAACTTAACTTGCTCGTCCACCTAACATTATACATATATACTTGGCTTGTTCTTGTGTCTCGGGAAGGTACATCATTCTTTCCAGGTGTTCTTATATCTTGGGAACCTTTGGCTACCACCAAGACTCTTTCCCAAGCATTTATGCATCTTCTATTTTGACCTATAGGGGGAATTTCCTTCATCTCTTCACTTTCCATCTCATTTCCCCCAGGGTCATTGGGATTCCCCCATTGAGGTGATTTTATCATTTATAAATTTACATGAATACATACCTAAGATGATAGTGTGTAGTTGTTCTCTAATTTGTCTCCATTTGGTGGTTGGGTTGGGCTTTGCCCAACCTAAAACTTGTGTGATGACATTTGGCACCGTTGTCGGGGAGGATTTCATAATCCTCTTTTGAACCCTAATGACACTTTGGCAAGCTATCCCAAATCCTTTTCCCTAGCTTTCCTGGCGACACCACCTAAAGGACGTTCCCTTTCCACCCTTGATGAGCTCTTCTTGAAGCTCATCTCGCGACTCAACCTTCCAAGAACCCACCTTATCCCTTTCCACCCTTTGACGAGCCTTGAGCTCATCTTGTGACTCCATTGAGGTATTACCCTAAGTAACGGAAACATGGCTCTGTGGAATTTTCATGAAGCATACAAGGCCTTGGATCTCGAATCTATTAACGGATATCCAAAAAATTTCCCAATAAACCAATTCGATGTCCTCCCAAAGTTTGACGGTAATCCGTTGTCAGTCGTAGCACACGTTGTTGAGTTTACCATATGCATCTACTATCAGAATGTACAGCATGAGTATGTATGCCTACGGTTATTATTTTTGTCCTTGGGAAGTGAACAAAGGGATTGGATCAAGCATTCTTGCAAGCCAAGAAGTATATATTCTTTAATGATCCTCATCAAATATTTCCTTAAACGTTGTGGACCAGAAACTCAAAGTCTTGAAGATACAATTCAGGACCTCGAGGATGCTTTTTCAAAAGAAGGTTTTGACCTTGATCCTATTGAAGGCTTCATAAAAACGCTTCTTCCAGATTTTGTTGAAACAACAGTTGAAAGACAAGGAGTTGATGACAACAATGAGGAAATTTTTGAGTGCCTTGAGGAAAGAACAGAAGAAGATTATGAGTTTTGTGAACAACTGATAGAACTTTTCCCTGACATGAACTTTTTGGTTAAGTTATGTCAACAAAGAGAAGAAGAATATGACGCCATCCTCGAAAATTATAAAGAAAGTCCTGCCCTAAACTCAGCCTGGCAAGTGGCCATTGCATATTATGGAATAATATCATTATACAATGTTGTGACCGAGAAGTATGGGTACCAGGAAAACTTTCCAAATGACGATGAACCTCTCTCCATGCCCAAGTAATTCTACAAACTCATTAGAGATCAAGATCAAGATGGTGAATTCTCTGATCCTATTAAATATGACAAAGACTCGATTAAAGAACATATCCATGGAGAAAGTTGCTAATAAGAAGAAGACCTTGATAAAGTAAAACATCCAGATGAGCAGAAGGAGACATTGGTATCCATGTTCTTGCCTGAAGAAGATGATGTCATTCTGCCTTGTTTTCCTCCTACACGTGAAGTTGAAGAAACAATCAGCCCCAATGATGAAGAATTTGAAGATCCAAATGAAGCCTCCCTATCCTTTGTTCTTCCTACACACAAAGATAAAGAGATGGTCATTTTCAGTCATACTAACAGTCTTGTGAAAGAACGCTCGGATATAGTTGATGAGCACCTAGATGCTTTCATACAGATTGGGAGACATAGATGGGATTTGGGTCATTTCAATTTTGATGGAGACCCCACTTACGACATTGAGGGTAGCCTTCAAGCAAAATAAGTTGAGTTGTCATCTTCATAGGATTGGTCTTCATAAGTATACGATTCAGATGTGTGGCAGCCTAATGATGATTTGATTACTGATTTATTCAAGGATGATCGGTTGCAACATTTTCAAGGTGATTTTCAGTCATCCCTTGGGACTCGTGATGCATATCCTTTTGGGAATGCGGACTTGTTCTATAATCATTTTCAACCACCTTCATCCTCGATTTTAGATGAACACCAGGATGTGGTTATCTCAGAAAAATCAAATGTTCACTCTACAAAGAGAAAGTATTTTAATATTGGCGATTTCTACAAGGATTCACAGATGAAGAGGCCACGTTTATCTTTCTCCAGAACTGATCTTGTCCCTTACCTCATTCCTCCTTCTCAGGAAAATTGTGAGGTCTTCTTGGAATCTCTCATATATTATCAGTATTTAGGAAGCAGTGATCGTACTAACAGAGATGAAGATGAGCCATTTCCTACATATGTTAGCCCTCTTTAGAGATGGATTAATCAGGATTTTGGTTCCACTTTCAGGCAGCATGATCGGGCTGGTGGTTTTTCTTTCCAATAGGATTTCCTCCCTCCCACCCATCTCCATGAGTTTCATTTCAGTGTTGATTATATTTCTATTTATGCTCATGATAATTTTTTGCTTGACTTATCTTTGTTGTTTTACATAATTAAGCACATGGGGAGATACTTTGATGAGATGATCAACTGGTTGTATGACTTCACCTGACATCGCCTATCGCTTGATCTTTAGGGCCCCAAGGCCCTAGGTAAGTAGGTAGGTCATCTTTCTTTCCTTGCATTTTTATCTTGATTTCTCATGTTATTTTAGATGCATTTCATTTTTCACTTAGCTCTACTTTCATAATAATTTCATGTTTAGTTTAGAAATTAAAAAAAAAATGCTAAAAAATTTCTTTTTTAGATCAGTTTCATTTTTTTTATTTTTGATATATATGGAAAAAGGATAAGTGAAGCCATCCTACTCTTGACAAGTTTGTTGTCTTGGTGTGTGTAGGCACAGGTCTACCAGGAGATGTTGCAGTTCTCATGCACTCTATGACGAGCACATGTCCCCAAGTAGGAGCCAGATGTTATCCCCATTTTGTGGGATAACTAAGGAGATAATGTCTCGAGGCCCTCAGGTTGCAGACATGGAGTGTCGAGAGACCACATCACTAGCAGTGTCCACTTGCACATATGGAAGCTCATTATATCACCTCAGTTTGATCCATCGTCAATGCATCCACCACACTAGCTAGCTTTTGGAAGGCACATGGATCTTGCTCCATGCAGTACAAGTCAAGTATTGTGGCAGTTAATCACCATAATATTTGAGGCATTTAAGCATGTTGTGTTGAAGCTGATTTTGATTATAGAACGTCTGCTTGGATGTTATGTTTTTGACCTTGTTTCACCTTGGTGAGTGTCATCGATTTCCTAGTAAGTTGCCAACTTTTGGGGAAGGGATGCAACTGGGGGTCCCTTGAGGAGTCATCATACCATTCTCGACCATACTTATCACTTTCAGCTCATCACATTCCCATCATACTGCCCTCTTCTATGCCCTTTGGATTTAGTGACCCAAGAAGGGAATGTACCTCTTTTCATGGGAAGAAGGGGTTGAAGGCCTAGAGGGATGGTGGCTGGAAAAAAAGATAAAATCCTAAATTATAAACCTTCCAAATGCTCTCCCAAAGAGGTCTTGAGAGCAATGAAAAGATTGTCCTGAAATCAAAGACCTGCAAACGAAAAATAACATTGTATACATGTCCCCACTTGTCGAGGTGTGCACACTCATGTGGTGTCCCTTTCTTTCCTTGCATATGGCATTGTGTGTACCTCTAGCTTCAAGTGGACCTCGTGGTGTTTCCCCCCAAGATAATAGATTTCACTCTATGGAGTACCCAAGGTTTTGGACTATTAATTAATGGAAATGAATGGACCTGGAAAAAGGATGCACTAAAAACAAAGGTGCACCACACCCTCTACAAAGGCACCCATAGATGAGACAATACGATCCCTTGTATGGCATTAAACCCATTGACCTATGAAGTCTAAACCCCTATCTACCTCATCATACACTACATGACCTTGAAGGGTTACCCTTGGGAGCATCCTCTACTTGAGGGTTTTGGTCTACCCAATAGGAATTTTATGACACCCCTCCCATACCTAAACTTGGTCAATTGTATAGGGTCTTTAAGCATTTGTTTAATTTGATGAGGTAGTTTTGATGCACATTTTTAGATGCCTTGTTTATTAGATGTTGTTTTCACTTGCCATGATATTTTGACTTGAGATCCTTGGAGGGCATACCAATTTGTTTTGCAGGACCTTGTTTGGTGGACGGTTTTGGAGGAACAAGCCTAGCTTGGGTTTCCATGTGGCTTGAAGCCCATGGGTTGGATGCTAATGGCCCACATGTCGGATCACGATGACTTTCCTTTGGAGGCCTAGAAGACACCTTGGAGGACCTAGACTAGCCCTCACATGCCAAACGAATTTCCTAGGAGAGGCAAAATGTCACTCTTTGGGGATTGACGTCACCTAGGGCTAGGGTTGGTGGTCATGGAGTTGTTGTTCATTGACACTTGGCATGATTTGAATGGAGGAGGCATGGATTGACCTAAGTTCCACCCTAAAGTTATAAAGGGGCCGAGTCAAAATTATTCCATCACTAA
>ML802771.1:194765-233099 GCA_009831015.1 Picea engelmannii
ATTATGGCTTGGCATCTCCTTTTCTACATGTAAGGCGTGGTAGAGTGGCTATATATTATAAATTTAGTATAAGTTGTTGGTTTTGGTCCAATTTATGTCATGTTATATATACAATCACTATTGTAATTATCTTCGCTAATAATAAGCTCCAACCCAATTTTTATAATAGCTCTTCCTTTTGACACCTTAATGCAATACAAATCTTTGTTTCACCAAAAAAGACATGAAGCTAATTTTTGAATTATTTAATACAATTAGAAGTACCTTAATGTTCACAAAAAGATAAGTAAGATGATATTCAATTAGAAGTACTTAATGTTCCTTTTGACACCTTAATGCAATTAATGCAATACAAATCTTTCACCAAAAAAGACATGGAGCTAATTTTTGAATTGTTTAATACAATTAGAGGTACCTTAATTTTCACAAAAAGATAAGTAGGATGATATTCAATTCCTTGCAAATATTGTAGAATGTTAACCATCAACCAACTGAAACCATATTTCTATTCAAATAACTTCATATGATTCCATTCTTCTGGTATGAACTATTTTCCCTCCACCGTTCACCTAATCCTTGAAAATAAATACCTAAAAAAATGTAAAAATGAGAGGAATAAATTGAAAAAATATTTTAGACCATTATAAAAAATAAATATTTAGTGAGGAGGGAATTCTAAACTTTTACATTTGGTAGAATATTTTAAATTGATAACAT
Organism: Picea engelmannii; assembly: GCA_009831015.1. NCBI lineage: Eukaryota > Viridiplantae > Streptophyta > Pinopsida > Pinales > Pinaceae > Picea > Picea engelmannii. The sequence goes on from ML802771.1 coordinate 195,483, forward strand.
GGATGAGAATTCAGGAATTTCAACTTAGGAGTAATGTTTCATAATTTTTTTTAATTTGCTTACAAATGTGAAAAATATCATGTTTATTTGTTGTTAAATAATTTACATTATTATTTGTTGTTAAATAATTTACATTAGAATTTTGTATATGAAATATATTAATGCAATTATGCATTTAATTGAATCATATTTCATAATTATATATCATATATAATATTTTCCAATTCATTAGTAAATTAAATCAATTTTTAATTAAATATAGCATGTATAAGGTATTTATATATAAATGTGATGGCAATATTCATTTTGAATAATATATTAGATACATTTAAAGTTTTGTTTTATTAATAAACATAATTAGGTGGTGAAATCTTGTTGGCGCAATTGGATTTTGAGGGTTTTGTTCCGTAAGGCGGTCAAGCTTTGAAACTCGCGGTAGTCAAAAGGAGACACCCAAAAACATCCAGCCATGTTAAGGGTTGGTGTGGCCCAGGCCGGGTGTGATCCCGAGTGACTTTGACAGCTTAGATGCCCCTGGGTTGTGGTTTATTAGACCATGTGCTAGTCCCACAGGTAACAGACACGCTAGAAAACAAAAAAATAAATGTAATTAGGTGATTGCTTATACGAATGCCAACCACAATAATGGTTGATAACCCCAAGGGACTTGACCAAATTTAAACATGTGACCTATAGCCTCCCCATTGGCAACATGCCTTAAGCGAATAGTTCAACCAATTGATCTAACCTTTGGGCTCAACAATATTGATATTCATCTTAACAATTATTATATTTGAAATTAATTTGGAATTATTCATGAATATAATTATAATTTAAAGAGTTGAACCTCTATTTTCGGAATTTAACCTTAATTCACTACTACTAGAAGGGTCAGACAACCCTATCTTGTACACATTATCACATCACTTTGTTAAGCCTTAGATTTTGGGTTCTTAATTTTCTATTGTTATATTAGTGTTGTCCCTATTGGTTGCATGGACCCTTTAATTGTAATTGTACCATTTGTCTCATATATACCATGGAGACCTTGTTTTAGTGAGCACCTCATCTTGTGCATTTGTTATATTGTAAAAGGAGGTTTGCATCGCTCTTGAAATCACATCATAGTGATCCTCATTATGGTCTATTCCTATCATTTTTTACCTATCATCATTATGATTTATAATACATATATGTTCTAAAAATATCATTTTAGGAATGATATTACCATTATGATTATTGTATATACCAGGAAGGGTTAGGCGACACTTCTCAAAATACAATCTCATTTCTCTCCTATTAGAAGGGTCATAGAACCCTTTGTAAAAATAATTTACAAATCAATAATACAAGAAGGGTCAACCAATCCCTCTCCATATGAATTATCACCCTTTGGGGTATTCTTATAATTGTTGACCTATTATTCTACATATGCATTATTTAAATAACCTTTCTGGAATTCTAGTGTCATCGTCATTGTTGTCTATTCTAAAAAGGATTAGAAAGGACTTCTCAAAAGAGATTCTCACATTGATATTACAAGAAGGGTCACTTGATCCCCTGTCAAAAGCATTCGCATATTGATAGTACTATAAGGTTAGATCAACCTTTACTTTATGTATCATGTACATATACTACTAAAAGCATCAAAATTCCTCCTAAGTCTACACTCTCACTTCGATACTACGATAAGTTTTTTCTAAAAAAATTAAAGATAACACCAAACCATTCCTGCTAGTACGATCTATTAGTGTTGTGTCAAAAGCATTTACAAATTGCTACTACTAGAGGGGTCTATTGATCCTTCTACATAAACATTCTCAATTCACTCAATAAAAAAAATTATGACCATTTTTCAAAATCATTAATACAATGATACTAGTAGAATTGTTAGTGGACCCATCTACATATACATTGTCACTTAGCTCTTCTAATTGTTTTATATAATCTTTAGTATAGACTACTCTGATAATTGTATATTAATCCTCTCAAAATACAATCTTAATTGAATACTAATAGAAGGATCGTATGTCTCTTCTAAATATACATTCTTAAATCATTCATTGTGATCTTCTATGTTGGATATTCAAGGAAGGCCTAGAAACCCACAATTCTCCCTAACTTGTTTATATGCTTCTTAATTGTGTTTCCAATATATATATATATATATATATATATAGAGAGAGAGAGAGAGAGAGAGAGAGAGAGAGAGAGAGTCAACACTTCTCCCTAATGCATTTGAAACGATAAATTTTCTTCATCAATATTGTGTTTGAAACTCATTTCCTGGTATTGGTCCTAAAAAGTAAGGATCAAATAATCAAAACAAGGGAGAAATAGGTATACTCTAACTAGCCATTCCTAGCATGAAAGGGACACAAATTATTAAACCTTATAAAACATAACTTGGGTTTACATTGATTTAAATGTCGCTTAAGAAGTTGTGATCATCAAAGAAAACATTTTGAGACTATTGCAACTAGTGACTGCATCTCTTGCCTAAGTAACATGGAAATCAATATCAAGAAATAAAAAAAATAAAAAAAATGGAAAATTTCTCTAAGCCATCCCAACCAAGAAAGTCCCACCAACCATCAGATGAATGTTAGGTATAACTTCTATAAAATAGATAGTTATTTTTATTCCTACTGTGAATCATTGAATTATTAAATGTCAAGGCTATCAGAATCCTTGATTTATTTTCATAACACCTTTCGAATCATCCTAATCTTATTCATTAAGGACTCTTCTAGAAAGAGTTACACTGCCTCATACCAACCCACCCAAAAGCATTTAATATAATAATAAAAAAGTAGTGTACATTCAATATAGTATGTCGGTAGAATGTAGTATGTCGGTTTTAAACTAATATCATTCAATGATTTTACAAGTATGATATCTTTTATATTTACCAATCAATTTCACATGTTAAGCTATATATATTAACATTTTATTTTATTATAAATTTTTATTAATTTTATATATATATTAACATTTTATTTTATTATAAATTTTTATTTTTTTATATTTAGTAATTAATTTTATATGTTAAGTTTTATTTATTTATTTTTTATTTTAAAAAAAAATATTTTCTTATAAATTTTTATTATTTTGATTATAAATTGAAATTTATATACTTTTTGGTAATTTGGATCAATTCCATTTCTTTAATTTCGTCCTAAATATATTATAAATATATTATTACATATATTATTACATTGATCAAATTTGAATATTGTAGTGAGTGAGTTGACTCAAATAACCTTTATATCAATTTATATTTGTCCACTATGAAAGATGAAGAATCAAAATTTTGTCAAAATTATCAATTCAACTAAAGTTGATGGTGATATTTTTATTATACAATTTAAGGTTGTTTAGAAAAACAATTATTTTGTGATGTAAATGGACCTACATGTTCATAAATATTGTCAAATTTAATGAATAAACCTAAATCTAATGTGCTACAAATAAATGAATTGTGTAATCTTATAATAATTTGGATCATATAAGGATATGAAATGCAACTAACATACATGAGGGCAGGGCATTATTGAAATGTTATAAAAATGCTTATGTTCAAAGTTAACAACTTTCATTTTATGTTCAAAATTAACAATTTTCATTTTCCATTATAGTAACATGAACAAGTGGTTTACAAGTGTTCCTAGATATTCAGTTAGCTTTGTAGAATGTAGTATGTCGGTTTTAAACTAATATCATTCAATGATTTTACAAGTATAATATTTTTTATATTTACCAATCAATTTCACATGTCAAGATATATATATATATATATATATATATATATATATATATATATATATATTAATATTTTATTTTATTATAAATTCTTATTCTTTTATATTTAACAATTAATTTTACATGTTAAGTTTTATTTATTTATTTTTTATTTAAAAAAAAAATAACATTTTATTTTATGATGAATTCTTATTATTTTGACTATAAATCAAAATTTATATACTCTTTGGTAATTTGGGCCAATTCCATTTCTTCAATTTCATCCTAAATATATTATAAACATATTATTACATTTGATCAAAAAATATATTATAAACATATTATTACATTGATCAAATTTGAATATTGTAGTGAGTGAGTTTACTCAAATAACTTTTATGTCAATTTATATTTGTCCACTATCAAAGATGGAGAATTAAAACTTTGTCAAAATTATCAATTCAATTAAAGTTGATGATGATATTTTTATTATACAATTTAAGGTTGTTTAGAAAAACAACTATTTTGTGATGTAGATGGACTTACATGTTCATAAATATTGTCAAATTTAATGAATAAACCTAAATCAAATGACTATATCTAATGTGCTACAAATAAATGAATTGTGTAATCTTATAATAATTTGGATCATATAAGGATATGAAATGCAACTAACATACATGAGGGCAGGGCATTATTGAAATGTTATAAAAATGTTATTATTGAAATGTTATAAAAATGTTTATGTTCAAAGTTAACAACTTTCATTTTATGTTTAAAGTTAATAATTTTCATTTTCCATTATAGAAACCTGAACAAGTGGCTTACAAGTGTTTCTAGATATTAAGTTAGCTTTGTAGTAATATATTTTCTCTATTAATGCCACCCCCCACCCCTATATATGAGGGTGGGGGAAGGAGCATTAATAGAGAAAATATATAATATATTTTCTCTATTAATGCTCCCCCCACCCTCATATGAGGGTGGGGGGTGGTATTAATAGAGAAAATATAGGGGGGCATTAATAGAGAAAATATATAATTATATTTTTTCTATTAATGTCACCCCCCACCCTCATATATGAGAAAATATATAATATATTTTCTCTATTAATGCTCCCCCCCACCCTCATATATGAGAAAATATATAACCCTATATGAGGGTATATGAGGGTAGAGGGTGCACATTAATAGAGAAAATATATAATTATATTTTCTCTATTAATGTGCACCCTCATATACCCTCATATAGGGGACATTAATAGAGAAAATATATAATTATATTTTCTCTATTAATGTGCACCCTCCACCCTCATATACCCTCATATAGGGGACATTAATAGAAAAAATATATTATATATTTTCTCATATATGAGGGTGGGGGGGAGCATTAATAGAGAAAATATATTATACATTTTCTCTATATAATATATAATATATTTTCTCTATTAATGCCACTCCCCCACCCTTATATATGAGGGTGGGGAGAGAACATTAATAGAGAAAATATATTATATATTTTATCTATTAATGTCATCCCCCACCTTCATATATGAGGGTGGGGGGCATTAATAGAGAAAATATATTATATATTTTCTCTATTAATGCCCCCTCCCCTCCCCTCACCTCCTTTCCCCCACACCCTCATACAAGTGTTCCTAGGGGTGATTCCCTCCAATATAAAAGATGGGATTTTTTTAAGGACATTGAAAGATATGTAACCATGTTAAAATCCAACATGTAAAAAATAGTATATTTAAATGATATTTTAACATGTAGAAAATAAGTATATTTAAATGATGATGAAGAAGGCATAAATAACCTACAACAAGCCATATGTGTCAATGTACCTACCAGATATTTGCATTATCCTGATCAGTTGGCAGGTTTATGCCACATGGGCTCACGATGCATGAGAAGGGACACGCTGCAGCATCTGTACCTCTATTTTTTCTCATCCTCCACCAAGCTCGAAGGTTACGATTCCCAGGCTCATGCCCACTGGGCCAAGGCTCATGTCCACCGGGCCACCACAATCAGTGCCCAACCTCGTCATGAACACCTCATGGTAATTAGCCTTAGAAAATCAAAGTAATTATTGTAACTATTTATTTCTGTGACAGAAATATACCATGATTCATGCCCAACCTCGTCATGAACACCTCATGGTAATTAGCCTCAGAAAATCAAAGTAATTATTGTAACTATTTATTTCTATGACAGAAATATACCATGATTCTTATCTTAATAGGATGTTTTTGAAATTGTTTTTAGGAAAATAGAACACTTCATCTTATAATCAAAATTATATATTTAAAATGATATTATTTTTAATACAATTTGGATATAAAGTTCATTTGATATGGTGTACCCAACTCATGTCAAAATCTGATGGATCAATCATCTCTGGAATTAGAATTCATACAAATCACTATAAATCACAACTTCACAATTAGATTTAAAACAAGTCACATGTGGCAATGTCAATCATCTCTGGAATTAGAATTCATACAAATCATTATAAATCACAATTTCACATGAGGGTGGGAGGGGGTGCAATTAGATTTAAAACAAGTCACATGTGGCAATGTCCCTGCTAGATATTTGCATTAGTTTACTAGATATTTGCATTAGTCTGATCAGTTGGCAGGTTTATGCCATATGGGCTCACGATGCATGAGAAGGAACAAGCTGCAATCTAGGCACATGCAAGCACACGCATCCGTACATTTGTTTTTTCGCATCCTCCACCAAGCTCGAAGGTTACGATTTCCAGGCTCATGCCCACCAGGCCACCATATATGTGAGCAGAGCTCGAAGGTTACGATTTCCAGGCTCATGCCCACCAGGGCACCACAATGAGTGCTCAACCTCGTCAGAATTAATATATTAATATATTTTCTCTATTAATGCTCTCACTGAAAGTTTTAGCCAAAAATTGAATTTAGATCAAAATATTTTCTCTGTGTACAACTGGGCCATGGTATTCCTTATTCGGAAGTGAGAAAGGTGCAGGGAGATGGATGGGTATAGTTTGGCGAGTGAAACAAGTGCAAACATTCCTTCTCCATTTCCCAATTTCTCACCGCTGAAAGCACTATTTCAAACTTCAAAGCAAGGGATTCACTATTATGCAATTTTGCTTAAAATGCATGTTTGGTGATTTCTTGTGCTAAAGTGACATCCTCTGTCTCATGATTTTTGTTGAATTTAGGGACTTTGGAATGGATTTTTAAAGGCTACCATTCCCTCCACGCCCCTTGTATTGCCACGCTGGATGAAAAAGTTGATCAGGCCCGACACTACTCCCACTCCACCTTTTGTAGGCCCTCCCTCCGTAGATTGGTCTTCCTCACCCGAAATCCACCTCTCTAAAGCGGATTTTAGTAAAGGTCCGAAACCAAAAAGGATCCCACTACCATGAAGTGAGGGTTCCCTTTTAGTTCCATCAAATCTATCACCGATCGCACGTACTCATCATTCACGGTCGCTTTTTCTTCATTTATTAATTTTACAGAAAGAGACATCGGTTTGTTTGGCAGCTCTCATGCGATCATCTTCGTGCATGCAAAGTTCGGCAAAAGCGTTCATGAATTGAATGAGGCCAAGTGCGTCGCCAATGGTGTGATTCAAAGAGATGGCGAATATGAACACTCAACATCTCAGGCGCGTTACCTGAAACATCATAATAAGCATTACGTTTAGAAAACACTATTTTCACTGGAAGAAATAACAGTCTATGCCACCACGCAAAATTAAAAAAATGTAGGCGAATACGAATTGAATTCGTCAAAGAAAGCGAATTGAATAGGGAGGGATGATTCAGAGGCAGCGAAGGCATAAGAAGCGGATCTATAAGATCTATATCCATCACCTATTGAGTGCAATAGTCGAACTGGCGGGGATGCTGACTCCGCATCTAGATATGCACCTGGCTCAAATGTTGTTGATCAAACTTGAACTGCCCTTGTTGCTTAGCTTCATAGTTAAGGCCACGAATGCGATGTGAGCAAAGCAAACAGTAATTATGTAGGGTTTAGTCCCGGTTCTACTACGCGGTCAAACTAATGGCAAGGGATCTCGATATGATGCTGGTAGCTTTGGATCCGTATAACCTTCACCTGGTCCTGGAGATGCCCTTGCCTATAGGGATCTGGAAATGAAAGGAATGCTCTCTTTTTTCCCTTCGCCTCTGATTTAAGGTCAACCACTCGGTCAAATACAGCCACGGTGCCTCCACCCTAGCTTCTCCTGTCTCCACCTCTGCTACTGTTAGCCGTGCTACCCTCCCCGCTTTAGGGTCCCAATATGGAAGGTACGCTAGGCGACGTGAGCCTTTGCCTCTGCATCATCTGGAATTCAATCTTTACATGGTTGCACTACTACCTCCACCTTTGCTCTTGTTTCTACCTATCATGCCTATGGTGAATCTACTCGCTATGGATCCACGCTTGGAATCGGCTCTGCTATTGCCGGTTTTGTAAAGAAGCTGCCTTTGCTCTAGCTACCTTTGCCACTAATGCTGATGGTAATGGGTAAACAACTGGAACCGGATCTGCTACTTTCACTGTGACCCGTACTACCCTCGCTACCCCCGGCACTATATATGGCTATTACTCTGCTCCCAGATAAGGGTAACCAGGCGAATGGAAGGATGTGCATGCGCTCTTCAGGGGCTCTGTGGGCATATATTTGATGGTTACTAATAGCAGGTTGTAAGTGTGATTGACTTACATATGCGAGCAGGGGTTCGAATGAGAAGTATACAGAATCTTCCCCGAAGTCTCATCAAAAACGGGATCTCGTATGCATACTAAGCCCGGAGTAGGCTAACTCGGAGCAATATTCTTTCTAGAGTTCAGCTTTTCAGGCTAAAAAAATCGTTTTTCAGGAGAAAAAAAAAAAAAAAAACATGGACTTAAATTCTGTCAGATTTTCAAGGGTAGTCTGAGTTGAGTTTTGCATGGATTAAAACTCCATGCATTTCAAAACTTTGCCTTAGAAGTTTTCCCTCATTTTAAACCAATCCAAATGCTCAGAAAATCGATCAAAGTTCTGGATTAACTGGAAATTTAAAAATAAATAATCGAAAAAAAAAGTGTCAAAAAAAATTGCTCCATAGTTAACCCACTCTAGCCCGTCTATTCACTTTATCTAGCCCGTCTATTCACTTTATAGGTATCTTTACACTTACAAAGGGAAGTTGTGGGCTATGGCGCTCGAAAAGAAAGGAATGTTACGGGCCAAAACAAAACTTCTCCTGGAAGTGCAACGGCTTCAACGAACAACATAACTTCTCCTGTGCTCTCCACCACGAGCTTACCGGTGGGCACGTCTCTGACTCTTCCAACAAAAAAAAGGAAGCCAAAAGGAAAAGAAAAACAGTACAGATATTCTAATGAACCAGCAATGGCCCTAAAACATCTATATTTGTTATTCATAACCCGAACTAACGCAAATAAGATGGAATTTTGATGTGAACTATTTGATGCGAACTAATAGCATACTCATGACATAAGCGGTCACCAAAGAAGAAACTTCGGTCGCCGCAAAAGAGACCTTGGCGCTCCTCGCTCTGTGTTTGTCCAGGGACAAGTCCAGCAAAGTTATGCAGTGATGAGGGAGAAGACAGTCATGGGAGAGGACAGGGAAAAGGATGGCACCTTCAGGCGTATGCAGAGGACTTTGAGAGCGTTGTAAAGGAGCTTAAAGACGAGAAGCAATGAATCCATTGAATATGGCGATGATGACATGTGGTGACACGTTTGTCATGACATGCAGACTCGAGGACATCGCACTTTCATCCAAGTTGAGGTTGCAGAGCATTAATGAGGCTAAACGCATTCGGCCACCACCCCTGGCTTCTGTATTCGATGCAAACATCAGATAAAAAAGTTGAAGTTAAACCATGTAATAACCCTTCAAAAATTGTACATCCAAATAATGGAAATAACTCAAAGAACCTAAACCTTTAAAGCCTACACTCACTCTACAAGGATGTAATGGACTTATTGTTCATATTATGATATTTTTTACATATTTGTGACAAACATCGTGAGATGAATATGTCAGATTATCATTAATCGTGTCTTTATAAAAACTCCATAGGGGCTTTGGAGCTTGCTCTACAAGGATCTAATGGACCTCTGTTTTATTTTACAATGTCTTTAACTCTTTTGCAACATATATTAATATATGAATATTTTGGTTAGATTGTCATTAATCATGTTATTACTGTTAAATGTCTTTTGTATTTATCAAAATATTATTTTTTTTCTTTTTAATAGTCATTTATTTGTTAAAATTATGAATACATTTGTGATAAAAGTTATGGGTTTTTTTTTCCATAAAGTTCAATTTTCATTTCAAATGAAATTTTTGATATTGGGAGTAGAAGGATTGTTGTTTGGAATTATAGAATTTTACCAATAGTGCACTAGACTACATATAACATGATTTTGTGCATGGCTATTGCATGTTTAATTGTAATTTTATCGATAATGCATGAGAACATTTTGATATAGTTCTATGGTTTATATACAAACTAGACATGTAAACTAATTCTTGATCAAGTTTGATAGTTTCTTTTAAACTATAACATGTATATGGATTTGAAATAATAAAAAAAGGTGGCATGTTTACTCAAACTGCTAAGTAAATGTTATATTTAGAGAGTTTACTATGTCTAAACATAATCAAATGGGATCAATAGCCTCAAATTAAACAATGTGTTTAGGTCCTTTAAATCTTCTTATACAAAAAGATTCATACAAACTTGCATCCTAGTAAATGACAAAAAAAATAAAATACACGACAATAAAGAGGGTCATGATTAACTGTCATTTCCAGGGGGACTACTAGTTGCATTCTCAAATACAAGATTGTTGGATGTCCTTGGGGAAGTTAAAGTTGGCTAGGTTGTCTCATATATGTTGGTTTGTCATCCTCACTCATTTGACCTTGGTATTCGTCATTATGTACCTTAGGGTCCTTAAACCCAAGCCTTCTACTTATAGATGCATATCCATAAGAATATTCCCTAGGGATTCAACCTTATTATGGGTTTGGAAGATTGTTGTTGCTAACAACAGCTCATTTTCCCTTATATTTCCATAGTTCTTCCTAGATTCTTGGTTCCAAAGCTACATGTTGCCATGAATTGACTCCAAAAATTTGTGAAGGAATTGGAATGAGTCATTCACTATTCCCCATTTATTATGGTCCTCCTATTACTTTTGTTCCATATTGTTCAAGCATTGGAAACACTTCCCTAGCATTCAATGGAGACCCTGGTGTCTTTGAGGGTCATTGGCACAAAATCACATCAAGGATAGTCACCTTTTCCCTTTGAAGAATTCATGAGGTAGCTCCAAAAGACCATATGAGAGGTAGTAATAAGACTAATGCATGAAAGTGATGTAGAGGCAAGAGAGAGGTGGTGAGAATAGTAGGATGAAAGATGCAAGCATGTGTGGAGAGAATAATTGATGTAATAAGCTAGTTTTTAATTTATACCTTTCCTTATCCATGGTGCCAATATTCCTCTACAGTCAAATCCCATCATGCAAGGTGGTGTTAATGTGAACAAGACATCCCACAAGGTGCACAAGTGAGGTTTATATTTACTTGGTTTCAATGGTAATGCATACACAAGTATTAGAGTATATTTACATATTTATCATAAATGTTTTAAAGATTTGTTGATGAGTTCTTATAACCTACACAAGGAAAATGAATTAATTACATATCTTATTTTTTCGTGGTGAGGGGTCTTCCACATAGTAATTTGTGAAACACTCTCAAACAATACTCCAAAGTTAAATGCATGTTGATGATTTATAGGTTGTGAATCACTATGAGCATCAGGATTTGGGTGACCAATTTGAAAATATGTGAGAGAGCTACCAAACATATTTCCATGTGATTAGTGCAAGATGTTGTGGTTATCGTGACACAAATGATCACCTACAATAAGTTGGCTCTATGAATCTTTGGATTTTTTTTTGTTCACCTAAAAACTTGGACTTTGCCTCTATTTTCAAACATATTTCCATGCAAATTCATGTATAAGATATTGTAGATTATATTTCTATATTAAATATTAAAATACTAAACATTTATGGATCTATTATCATACAATAAGATCATTATTTTATTTTTCTATACAAGTGGCATTCTCCTTTATACTTTTCCATTTGTATATATAAATTATATGACAATGTCAAATTTGTCTCTACTCACACGCAAAATACATTTGGAAAACCATTTTAAGGCACTTCTATGCATATAAATTTGTTCATCCTTAAGTTTATTAGTCCCTGCCAAAACAGGTACTATAGTAACGGGTACCAGTCTCAAACCTTGTTAATCCTTAAGTTATATCATCGGGCTTTTTCAATATATCTATTATTTCAAATTTTTTCAAAAAGCAATGCATTTTCCTACTTTTTTAATTTAGTGGATTGAATTTTCCATTGGTTAAAATCATTTTGATGTGACATTATTCCTTAGTGTGTGTAATTCTTTTAAATTATTTCTCACAATCAAAAGTTGTTTTATAAAAAAAAATTATAGCATTGGCTACTTTGGTCGAGGCCCCGATTTTGTGGCATTGCAGTCTAGGGGTTTGAAATAGAGGTTTGAAATAGAGTTTTCCTAAGAAATTAGGGGTTTGAAATAGAGTTTTACCTACAATTTTGAGCACTTTCTGGATTTTGCAAAGAATTTCCAAAAATGTTGAGATTATGATGTATGACGGATCTATGTTAATCCTTTTTTGCTTTTGCAATTCTATTCGCCTTGACCTCCATTGCAACTTGCATTAATTAATCAATGAAATTTGTTAACATTGAAAATAAGTGAAAATAGAATTCAGAAAAGGATGAATTGTGATGTGGGACAAAAGAGCTATGGATGAAATATTAAGTGACTTCATTCATTTATCAAAAATGGTAGTTTGTTGATCCAAGAAAGATAAAGATAAAGTTGTCTCTTACAACTTAAATGAAGATAATCCCATATTATATAGAATGAAAACTAACAAGTTCATGTTAATAACAACATTGAAGCTTCGTTCTTTAACAATGGTAAGTGACTATTGGAAAGACAAAAAGAGGGTAGTGAAAAGGAATTTATATGTCCTTTTAATTGCTTCCAACTTTCAGGGATTCTCTCTACTCACAACCCTTTCTTGTGAATGTTTTCTTAATGTTGTTATGTTTGATGATTTTCTATGTAATGCAAGAATTAATACCATGCATTCTTAGTAGTTGTAACAAACATGTGGAATGTAGTCACTACATCGATATACAAATGTCACTCATCCTACATTCTCAACCATTAATCTAAGTTCCAATAAGTGCATTAATATTAAGATCTTGAAGCTAACATTGGGACGTGATGTGCATTAATGAAGATATTTCGTGAAAAAAAAACATTCAAATATGTGTTAATTTTTATTTTATTTTTTAATCATTCAAAGCAATACTTATATTAGGTTTTTAATAAGTTGTTTATGAATGCATGAATTTGATTGAAAAAAAATAAGAACAGATTATATTATTTGAATTTGTTGTTAAATACTATGTTTTAAGATTTGTATATTACTTTTATTGTATTGTCAACCAAATGTTATTCGGGATCATGAATCAATATTGATATGCCTTTGGTTTTTGCAAGGTAATTAAAAAAAATCTTATCATCCCAAGTGTCAAAAGAGATGAATAAAGACTTATATAGAAAGGTATCAATGTTGGGGGAGATTTGGGAGGGTTGTGATGGCTTCTATCTTCCATGCCAATTCTGAATCAATACTAGAAATGGCCTTCCATGATTCTTTTACAAGATTGTCACTCAGTCGAGTTCCCATGCTTCTCTCTATCATGGAGGCCTCATGCTATTACGAATATTTGTCAATTGATTACTCAGCGGAGGTATCAATGTCAGGAGGATTGGGAAGGGTTGTGATGGATTATATATTCCATGCCAATTCCGACTCAATATGAGAAATGGCCTTTCGTGATTGCTTATATCTATTGTGGTGACCTCATGCTATTACTAAGATATGAAAATTGATTATTCGGCCTTCGTAATTACTAACACTTGATTTTAGAGGAAGGAATTGGGACAAAAATGACATGTTTTTCTTATCAAAATGAACAAACCACATGGTCAACTCCAGGGACAAAGTCTATAGAAAAATCCACCCTCCTCTTAAGAAGAATTCCTAGGAGTTCATATGGACATACATAACCAAATATTTGTAGTGTTGATGTTTCAGCATCGGGCAAACATTCTCCCACATTGTTCATGTTGATTTGACCAAGGGAGGATGATACATTCACTCACGAGGCCATGTCGATTTGGATAGTGGTGAATAGCCCAAGATGTTGATGTTTCTCCAGTTAGAAGCATCGGGAAAACATTCTCCAAGATTGGTCATGCTGATTTGACCAAGGGAGAATAATATATTCACTCATGGGGCCATGTTGATTTGGCTAGTGGTGAATGGCCTAGATGTAGTCTTTCTCCTAGTAGTCATGTTGATTTGACAAGGAGTGATAAAGACTCGAGATGATCTCACATTTCCTGCTCCAGGATGGAGTGATCTATTTTTATAGGGGAAGTTTGACTTTTTTACAAGTCTAGTCTAATGTTGAATATGTAGGCTCTAGAGACCCCTTGTGATGAGGGGATTATCGGTGAATCTAATCAACATTAGAGCCCTATATTAATTAGATGTGCATGTGAGGAGATGATACATCATTAAGGCTCATGGAAAAAAATTATCGTGAAGAAGAAATTCCAAGAAGACAAGACAAACCATTAAAGTAACCTTGGAAAGCATTAAAGAAGAAATTGAAGACAAAAGAAGAATTCATCCCTACAAGGAAATTGAAGGTGACTAGAACTGTATAAATAAAGGTTGGATAATTTCACTTCACACATAACACGGCTCTTCTCATCAAGTGTGTAGTTCACAGTTATCTATTGAAGTGTGCAGTTCTAAGTTATCTATTGAAGTGTGCAATTCTCAGTTGTTTGTTGAAGTGCACAGTTCCCAGTTTTTTGTTGAAGTGCACAGTTCTCAGTTGTCTGTTGAAGTGTGCAGTTCTTAGTTGTCTATTGAAGTGTGCAGTTCCAAGTTATCTATTGCAGTGAGAAATTTCTAGTTGCGTTATCTTCAAGGTGCACTAATTTTTTGGAGTATCTTAGCAGTTCTTTTGTGGTGCGCTATCCTTGAGGGTTCTTCCTCATACAAGGGCGCAATTATCTTGTGTTGGGTTTCTTCATGTAAATAGTGATCAACTTTGATTGATTTCTTCTTAAGAAAAGTTGTTGGTTTTTCTTCCAAGGTTGGGTTTCCCATGATAAAATTTTGTGTCTACTATTTCCGCTACAATTTATTTTGGTTGAGATTTTCAGTGTGTAATTATTCTATGATAATAGTGGCATAAAATTATGTTTGAAATCATAACGAAATAATTATCATATCTGAAAATTGAAAATTCAACATGGTTTCATAGCATTGTTGAAATTTCCCATTGCATAGTCACAGATATATTGTTGGCTACAACACTAGAAGAGTGTTGTACTTTTTCTTGTTCTTGTGCTTGTTCCGGGTAGGTCGAGATGGTGTCTAGTCTCAGACTAGAAGATAGATTGGATGGTGCTACAAATTTCAGATCCTGGAAGACCATGATACTCTTCATCTTGGATGAAAATGAGATTCAGAATTATGTAAAAGAAAATGTCTCAAAACTAGAGAATGATGAAAAGAAAGACAAGCACAAGAAGAATGAAGCAAAGGCTAAGAGGATCTTGATAAATTATGTAAAAGATCATTTGATTCCACATTGTTGAGCTGAATATTGCCAAAGGAATGTTTGACGCTCTGGTGGGATTGTTCGAGATTAAGAACACTAACAAGAAATTGGCTTTGAGAAATTAGCTATGTTGTATCATGATGACCAAGTTAGATTCATTTGCCACTTATTTTATGAAAGTCTCCCAGTTGAGAGATAAACTCAAGGCCATTGGAGACACCATTGATGATGCAGAACTTGTTATAATAACTCTTAATGGATTGCCTTCTTCATGGGAGTCATTTGTTTAGAGCATTTGTGGGCGAGAGGTGTTTCCCAAGTTCAATCAATTATGGTCTGATTGTGTCCAAGAGGAGGCCAGAGTATTATCCAAGAAGAGATTGCAGAAACCCCAAGATGAAGGAACTCATGCTCTTGCAACTCATGCAAGAAAAGGAAAAGGAAAAAGAAATTTTGGAAAGAAAAATATAGGTGGAGGATCAACTCATGTTCAAGAACAAAAGAAGAACGATATTTCAAAGATCAAGTGCTACAATTGTCATACAATTGGTCACTATGCTTCTTAGTGTCCTCAGAAGAGAAGGAAGGGAAGGAATCATGCATCGACAGTCGATATTGATGAGCATCCAACACAAAACAAGACAAAGGAATCTAAGCTTGATGAGATTGCAGATGAACTTTGGAAAGAATATTCCTTTGTCTCGGCTCTTACATGCACTATTACAAATAGTAGTAATACTTGGTTGGTAGACAGTGGTGCTTCTAGGCACATGACAGGTTACCGAAATTCTCTTAAATATTTAACAGAGAAGGACTCAACATTAATGGTGGAACTTGGAGACAACACCAAGTATGCAGTAAAAGAAGTTGGAACTACATCGTTTCAAATTGAGTCTAGAGATCCTCTACCCACGAGAGATGTATTGTTTGTACCAAGATTAAATAAGAACCTACTCTCTATCTCAGCGTTGGAGGATAGAGGTTACAGAATTGCATTTTTGGATGGTCATATTTTTGTATGGCCTAAGGGCTCGAGCATAGACTCAGCATGAGTGATTGGTGTTCGAGAGGGAGGAATGTACAGATTATCGGGACGTCCAGGCCAGGCATTGGTACATGACAATATCAATTTATGTGAGTTATGGCATTATATATTTCCTCACCTACATTACAGGGCTTTACCAGTATTAAGAAAAATGGTTATAGGTATTCCAGAGCTCTAGGCAGAGCATGAGGGTATTTGTAGGGGATGTACACTTGGCAAGAATACCAAGGGACCTTATCCAAGCTTTAGTAGTAGATCCAAAGGGATATTGGATCTAGTGCATTCATATGTATGCGGACCAATGACAATATAATCCTTGGGTGGCTTCTTGTACTATGTGACATTCATTGATGATTTTTCCCAGAAAACATGGATCTACTTCGTGAAGACAAAGGATGGAGTCTTCAGTAGGTTCCAGGAGTTCAAGGCTCAGACAGAGAACTTGACGAGGAAGAAGACCAAGGTTTTAAGGATAGATAATGGAGGAGAGTATACTTCCATTGACTTCGGTAATTTCTGCAAAGAAGCAACGATCAAGAGGGAGTTGACAATTCCTTACAACCTGCAGCAAAATGATGTTGCAGTGACTAGCAAGAGACCAGCATAGCTTCATAACACTTTGCAATATGCAGAGGGGAATGCAGCTCCCAGTGGCACTTTCAGGGAGAGAAAATGATCTTAGAGGTTCTCGAGTTATATGGCATTGATGAGTCACATCATTGATTTCGAACCTTCCAGTTATGAGGTGGTAGCAGGACAACAAGTGTGGAAGGATTCCATGATGGATGAGTATTAGTCCATAATGAAGAATGATGTGTGGGAGATAGTTCTGAGACTATAGGGGAAGTCAGTGGTGACTTCCAAGTGGATCTATAAGATCAAGCATGCAACATATGGAAACATCGAGAAGTACAAAGCGAGGTTTGTGGCGATATGATTCTCTTAAAAAGAGGGAGTGGACTATGAGGAGACTTTTGCTCCAGTCGCTAGGTACACTTACATCAATATTATTATTTCTCTTACTTTAGTCATGGGTTGGAGATTACATTAGATGAATATAAATATCGTGTTCCTCAATGGTGTGATTGAGGAAGAAGTGTACATAGAGAAACCTTAGGGATTTGTGATACATGGAAAGGAGTCTCGTGTTTGCATAGTAAAGAAGGCTTTGTATGGACTCAAGAAGGAAACCAAGGCATGATACTCCAGTATTGATGGATACTTGATGAGTTTGGACTTCACCAAGAGTGATGCAGATCCCAACCTTTACTACAAGTTTGTTGATGGTGATCCGTTGATCTTGGTGTTGTATGTTGATGATTTGTTCCTTACAGGGGCAGAGAGACTCATTATCGAGTGTAAGAGGGAGTTAGCCTCAGAGTTCCAAATGAAGGATATTGGCTTGATGCATTATTTCTTGGGATTGGAGGTGTGGCAAAAACTAGGTAAGATCTTCCTTGGAGAAGGAAATTACACACTTGAGATCTTGAACAAATTCGGTATGATGGACTGCAAGTCCATGGCTACACCTATGATGACAAATCTGAAGAAGTTGAGTGATTCTACTTCATATTCAAATTTGGTGGATCTTACTATGTACAGGTAGTTGATTGGATCCTTAGTGTACCTGTTCAACACTAGGCAAGATATTTTCTTTGCACTTAGCACCATGAACCAGTTTATGGTTGAGCTGAGGTGTTTCCATTGGGTTGTAGCAAAGCATGTGTTGAGGTACCTACATGGTACAATTGGATATGTTTTGAGATATGTCTCAAGTGGTAAAGTGAGGATGCAGGGATATATTGATTTTGATGGGTAGGGAGTGCAGTGGACAGAAAGAGAACCTCGGGGTTCCGCTTCGGCTTAGGAACAGCTATGATATCCTGGTTTAGCAAGAAGTAGACTTATGTAGCACTCAATACGGCAGAAGTAGAGTATATCACAGCGAGTGTCACAAGTTGTGAAGCAGTATGGCTTTGTAATCTTCTTGCAAGATTATTTGATCAGGAGCTAGAGACGACCTTGATACATTGTGATAATCAAAGTTGTGTCAAGATTTTAGATAATCCAGTATTTCATGATAGGTCGACGCACATTGAGATCAAATATCACTTCATCTGAGACAAGGTATAGAAGGGAGAAATAAAGCTCTAGTACATATCCACAGATGAGTAGATTGTGGACATTCTCACCAACCTTTGTCTAGGGCGAAGTTTGTATACTTCATAGACAAGCTTGGTGTGATTTAGAATGTCTCTCTCACTGAGAGGGAGTGTTGATGTTTCAACATCGGGAATACATTCTCCCAGATTGGTCATTTTTATTTGACCAGGGGAGGATGATACATTCACTCACGGGGCCATGTTGATTTGGTTACTAGTGAATGGTCCGGGATGTTAATGTTTCTCCAGTTAGCAACATCGGGCGGGCATTCTCCCAAATTGGTCATACTGATTTGACCAAGGGAGAATGGTACATTCACTCATGGGGCCATGTTGATTTGGCTAGTGGTGAATGGCCCAGGTCTAGTATTTCTCCTAGTAGTCATGTTGATTTGACGAGGAGAGATAAATACTCGAGATTCTCTCACATTGCCTGCTCCGGGATGGAGTAATCTATTCTTATAAGGCGTGTTTGACTTGTTTAGAAGTCTAGTCTAATGTTGAAGATGGAGCCTCTAGAGACCCCTTATGATGAGGGGCTTCTCAGTGAATTTACTCAACATTTGAGCCCTATATTATTTAGACGTGCATGTGAGGAGATGATATATCAACAAGGCTCATGGACAACTTTTCTAGTGAAGAAGAAATGCTAAGAAGACAAGACAAACCATTGAAGAAACCCCTGAAAGCATTAAAGAAGAAATTGAAGACAAAATAAGAAGCTCGCCCCATAAGGAAATTGAAGGTGACTCAAACTGTATAAATAAAGGCTGGATCATTTCACTTGACACATAACACAACTCTTTTCATCAAGTGCATAGTTCCCAGTTGTCTATTGAAGTGTGCAGATCTCAATTTCCTGTTGAAGTGCATAGTTCTCAGTTGTCTGTTGAAGTCTGTAGTTCCCAGTTATCTGTTGAAGTGCACTTAGTTGTCTGTTGAAGTGAACAGTTCTTAGTTGTTTGTTAAAGTCCGCAGTTCCCAGTTGTTTGTTGCAGTGCGCAGATTCTAGTTGCGTTATCTTCGAGGTGCATTTTGTTTTGGAGTATCTTAGTCGTTCTTTTGTGGTGTGCTATCCTTGAGGGTTCTTCCTCATACAAGGGTGCAGTTATCTTTTGTTGGGTCTCTTCACGTAAATGGTGATAAACTTGGATTGATTTCTTTTTAAGAAAAGTTGTTGGGCTTTCTCCCAAGGTTGGTTTTCCTAGGATAAAATATTGTGTCTACCGTACGTGACTATCTTTCTATGATTCTATTGTTTCTACTGTAATTTATTTTGGTTGAGATTTTCAGTGTGTAATTATTCTATGATAAAAGTGGCATAAAATTATGTTTGAAATCATAAGGAAATAATTATTAGATCTGAAAATTGAAAATCCAACATGTAGGACCAGAAAGTCTTCAATCTTAGGTGCTTTATCCTTAGCTAGTGCAATCACATGTGCTCTGAATACTTGGAAACTATTCAAGAATCAATCCATGGTCAGATCCCTATCAAGATAGAGACCTGGCCTTAGTCTACTGCATATAGCAGCCGACATATGTTTTCCATACAAATCTATATATATATATATATTTACCTTAGCTAGGTTTACCTTAGGCGGGTGCTTGCAACATATCTACTAGTTACCTTATTTATCATCTAATAATATAAAATTATATGGGATTGAAATACATGAATATTGTAACCAAAGGTCCCTGAATGCAATGGAAAAGAATATTTGACCCTGGCAGTACTTAACTTGCACTCAACGATTCCAGCCATGGAAGTCATTAGATTTGGTGCCATTTTTTTTCGTTAAAAAAATGGCAAATTGTGCATAACTATATATTTCTTTGGCCTCAATTAACTATATATGTATATAGTTTTATTTGCAATTAGAATTGAATCTCAAACAAAATATTTTTGAATTTTTGAATTTTCCTTAATAAATTGCCTTCCTAAGGCACGTGAGATCATGGTTTCTCACATATATGAGCATCAAGGGATTTGAATCTACAAAGTAATTGAATGTCCTCGTAGTTCAACAAATCTCTTATAAAAAAAAAATGAATAGAATAAAAACAAGTAGGTTAACTTAGCATCCAATTACATATTGAATTTCATTTTTTATCATATTGAATTTCATTTTTCATCTTAAAAATGCACGTGGAGTGTAAATACTTTTATAAAATCATTGTCCAAATCTTTAATATAGAAGGCCTCACATTACATCACCACAAATCCTTCAATATCATAATAATATTAGATTGAACCATCAACCTTTGTCGAAACGCCAAAATCCATCCCTCCCAAGTTAAAAAATACATTTTCCTAAGACACCTTCAAAATAGCAAGGCAACATTATATCAAGAAATCTTAATTTCTCCTCAATCAAATTAAATAATGTGCCCTTTAACAAATCTAGGGGCATGTTGAATGTGTAAACGGAATTATAATTGTATGTTTTATTCAAAACCAAGGGTACTCATCCTCCCTAAGATTCTTTGTATAGTATGGAATTAAATTACACTCATGTGACTAATAACTTGCAATTATGAAGATTTTGATTATAACTAAATGCAACAAGCACAACAAACATAGATCTAATATAAATGTTTATTTTCGTAAATCCAACCAGCATTATAACCACAATGCATGCTCGGATCTAATATGCATGCATAGATATAATATACATGTTTATGTTCTTAAGGTTTAGAACTATTATTTGTTAATGTTGCACAATCATAATTCACTGAATTTGATGGTAAATACATGTTGTTGTGACACTAGATTTTGTGCATCAAAATATCGTATATTCCAAATCCAAGACCAAGACCTTCATAAGTACAAAACATAACAATTAAACAATGGAGAACTATACACACCGCAAATAGTGTGGCCCACTACATTTCCCTTGTTGAATAGATAGAAGCAACTATAAAGCTTGGTATGGATTAATTTCTATTTTTACAAATAACATACTTATTTACCGTATAGGACCAAAATTTATTCATAAATTATTGTCATTTACATTACACCGCAATTGGATCAACAAGCGCATCCTTTGGAGACTCAAAAGATGTGTTTGAATATTTTATCATATGTAATGTGAACACCCGTTTATAGATCTCTTGCAATGTTAAGTGAAACAAAATACAAAATATGGTGATCAACAGTTGTATAATGTCATTACATGTGTATGTGTTTTAGTTACCATGGTATTTTCTTGGTGTTAATGCAATCTTTGATTTAACTACATATGCATAACCTCTTGCAATGGATTTTGTATTCACATTACAATCTTGCAATGCTTTGATCTCATTTAATTCAATATAATTATTTAATAACCTCTTGGAATGGATATTGTATTCACATCACAATGTTCTCTTTTAATGCTTTGATCTCATTTAATTCAATATAGTTATTTAATGGTTTAATGTTTGATTAATAAATACATAGTTATGTGTTATGTGTTGGTGTTTGGTTTATTAATGGCATAATATATCTTGTGTTAAAATTATGTATTTAATTGGTTGTCATGTATGTGTATATTCATAGAGATGAGTTAATTTGAGCTTTTAAAAATTTATGTTTTAAAAGAGTATTACTACAAGAACTTATAATTGTAAAGATGTAAAATATATATGTTTGTTATGGTTAGTAAAAGCATTTGATAATTTTTTTAAGTTGGTTAGCATTTTTAATATTTTTTAATTGATAATTTAAGTTATTATTAATTTCATTGTCAAATGTTATCTCAATTGGTTAAATCATTCACCTAATGCATATTGCTAATGGGGAGACCATAGGTTATAAGTTCAAATCCAATTGAGTCCCTCAAGGTTACTAGCCACTATTATGGCTAAAAGTTGAGTTGCACTCCATCCAAATATTATGGAGAAGAGAGAGGGATCTTGTAAAGTTTTAATTGGGAAAAAAAATTATTAAAACTTGTAATGTTTTTTTATCATTAATAAATTCAATTGGTATTTTTTGTATTTGTAGTTGGCTAGAGTGCATCATTTTTATATTTAATTTTTATTATTATTAAATTCATTTAATAAAAAACTAAAAACTTAATAAGCATTATTTGCAAATATATTAATATCGAAATCTAATAATTATGCAACATGATTGTAAATCAAGTATAAATTTATGAAATAAGTTAACAATGACTATTTAATTTCTAAATGGTCAATTAATAATATTCATACTTTTGGAACCTTTTTTTTCATATTTAAAATTTTATTTTTCACTTTTTGAATCTAATGTCCATATCGTCAAAATCTTATTTTGCACTTTTTTTTATGGGCCTCCCAATTGTTGTATCATGCAACCCGTTTTTTAGATATTATGATCACCTTTGTACTCAATGAGACCTCTCTTGACCATGATTAATACAATTATGTTAGGTTTTGTGCAATTGATTGTTAATGAAATGATTCGGATGATTGAGTGTGTGATGGATCCTAGTTTAGTTATGATTTTGATGATTTCATGCATGTCTAAGGTTTTTGTACTAACATATGGCTCAAGCAGGTCCAAGTTCATTGAGATCCTTCACCAGCATTTACATGAGACAAAAGGGGGATTGTGTCCCCTTATCAACCTTCAAGTCTTGTCAAGCCTTCAATCACCCAAGGCACAAAATTCAACATCATATCCACTTGAATTGTTGATTGAGAAAGGTCAATCTAGAAGGGAATTTGATCTGTAGAACACATGGCCTTGATTATATGGATCTTGAGGACATGAGCCCTTTAATCAAGGGCTAATTGAAGGGTTGATTGATGTAATATTTTTGCATAAATAGGATCTAGGGGTTATCCTTATCAAGTATTATTGATTTTTTTAGAATTAGGAACTATTCTAGAGATAAGGGATTCAAACTCTTGGGGGATGTATTGTTGTTATTAATTAGTGTTCTAATGCAGAAATTTTACTTCCAAATTTCTAATACTTTTGGTAGTCTTTCTAGGTTCCCTATAGAAGCCTTGGGTAGGTCCCACTCAAGGTTGAACAAGGAACCTTTCTATGACATTTCCTTTTCCTTCAGTTGTCTTTAGTCCATCTTGTTTCCATTTCATGGTATGCATTATTTTCTGCAACTAGTCCTCATTTCCTATAGCAGATTAAAGCATGTCATTTCAAATAAATTCATGGTATTATGTCATTCACAAGGGGGTATCATTGACTATGTTTACGTCATCTTTGTAGTAGGCCACTTCAAGAAGAAATAGCTATGTTTTCTAGTTCTTTGGTTCAACTTTACAGTAGGTTAATTCCAATAAAGTAAACTTTGTTTTTAATAGGTTCATTGAAATAGGTTTAATTTTGTTTTGCAATAGGTTTCTTTTTGCATTGTGGTACAGCAATTTAGTTAGGATTACTTAGGTTTGTATCACTTCATTTTAGTTCTCATCTATGTCAAATTAATTAGGGTTATCCTCTAAATAGTAGGTGATTTCAAGTTCTATTTTGCAGTTATGTTCATTCAATCATTTTGTAGCTTTCCTTTGATTCTTGTCCAATGCATTTTAGCCTTTCCATTGATGAAGTAGTTTTTGCATTCATAGGGTTAACATGTCTCCTTCTTGAGTAGATAGGCTTCTTTATGTAGTTTTCATATATAGTGCACAATACCTTGTCAAAGAAGTGCATCCCTAGTTTTACAATCTAAAGTTACAACTCAAGAGTTCAACATCCTTGTCGCAATTCTTTGGCCCATCACGTTTTGGTGCCATTGTCGAAGAGGTGCTAAAAACTGCATACATCTATCATTTTTTGTCAAAAAGAAAAAACAACAACATTAGATTGCATGCATTTCAACATTTTTGTCAAGAAAAGAGAAAAAACTTATTAGATTACACAAATTTCATCATTTTTTGTCAAGAAAAAAGAACATCATTATATTGCATTCCACGACCTAGAGATAGGTTTGGAATTCTTTTTCCAAAATCCCCCACTTTTGAAACAAGTCCAACCAATCAAGAACAACAACAAATTGATTATGAGATAGAAATCTAAAGAATTTGGGAACTTATCCCCATAAGTAGCAGGAGTGTTTGTACATTCTTTAGAAGAAGGAGGAGGATCCCCATCTCACCATCCGATGGTTGATGATGGAGACTAATATGAAATCTTTGACTTTTCCATTAGGGAAACCAATGGGGAAACTAATATGAAAAGTATTAATCCCTCTGCTCTTCCTAATTTTCATGGAATTACTTCAAAAGAACCTGACACTTTCCTTTTTGAGTTTGAAGTTGTTTGCAGGACCTATGATTATACATAAGATGATAAAAAGCTCAATCTCATTCCCTCTACACTAAAGGAATCATCCTTGAGATGGTTCATGAGCCTAGAAGGAAACAACTTCAATAGATGGAACCAAATGAAGCAAACCTTCATGGACAAATGCAAGGCTAGGGACATAAGAGATGAGATCTTAAGGATGATCCAGGGAGAAAATGAATCATTGGAAGACTATGAGGTAAGGTTCCATATTAGTTGGAGAGATCTTCTAGCTAGAGTATGAAGACATCAAGCAAGTATTCAAAAACTACTCATGATCTACAAGGAAGAAGGGTATGAATGGCAAGAGTATGGTAACACAATAATCTAACTCTACAAATCTTACTAAGAATGAATTAGGAGGATTATTAGAAGATATGTAAAATGATATTTTGCACTCACTATCCATTTAGATGGACACATCGTAGATAAAGAAAAAGAAAGAATAAGCATAGATGGATCTAGCCATTTTTTATCTTAAATGTACAAAGAAGCACCCTATAAATGAATTCCCACTCAATATTTTAGAAGTATGTGCAATTTTTGAATACCCACATCCAACTAACAAGTGTCCTTCTTTGTCAAGTCTTGAAGCTTCTTTTCAAGGAGATAAAGAAAATGTGGAGCCATTATGATTCCTTAATGAAAGGAGACAAGGGTTGCCTAGGCCATTTCAACCAGGTATTCCCTACACTCATCCTCAGTATTTTGGTACGCATAACTCACAAATGCATACTCAACCTCGGTACCCCCCTAATCCACCTATCTTGCCCATGCAAAATCAATGGAAATATCAAAATTAACCCCAACCTTTCAATCCCTCCTACTAACCATTTCCATCCCAACCTCCAATGAAAAATCATCAATGAACTAACCCTCCACGAGGATGGAGATCTCCAAACCAACAACAACAAGCATTGATTTCCCCTCCACCTTAACAAATCAATTATTCCATAGGGATGTTTCAACAACCATTATTACCTTCCGAACCAACTCCTAATCCAAACAATAGGTAGGTCCAAAAAGTGTATAACAATTAGATGACACAACAAGCCCACTTTATGGATCTACAAGAGATAAATATTAGATTAGGGAAGGTGCTAAAATACCCTCTTATTACTACCAAAATTGTAGAATATATAAGTTCTGAGAGAGAGGAATCCTCATCATAAGAACAACCTATCCCTCAACAAGTCTTGCCATATCTTGAAAGCATAGACACTAAGAAGACCTACACATCCTCATAAAATGACCTCTTAGGAGAAGTCAAGAACTTATGTGTTACGAGGAAAATATCTCTATGGTTAGGGTAAACCACAACATACAGGTATGACTGCAGAAATCAACTCTTTCCCATAAACATGCTATATAAACCAATGTGCAAGTGAGATAAGAAAAGGACCTACCTCGTCCAAATGTTTGATGATGTCCACTGTTGAGCATTTTGACCCAAAGATTTATACCTACAACAAGTTCTCAACAAACAAGTGAAGCAAGCATATAGTGATAATATAAAAGGTTAGCACATTAGATAGCATAACCCATTAATATGCAAAACAAACATGCCCATGGATAATAACTCATATATTTGCAAGATATCAATTGGACGGGAAAGGAGTATTTCTATTAATAAATGATCAGCAGAAGTGAAAACATTACAAACTTCTGTGTCGGCAAGGTTTGAAACCGAGAAACCAAGTTCCTTCCAGTTGGGCCTCCACCACTTCAATCCTCCACCAAAGGCAAGCTCATATAAGGGAGACAAAGAGGTTCTCCATCAATAAGGGAAGAGCTTGGGGGATGAACACTGTGTTCGGACTTAAAGGACAAAGGGATGCAGACTCGATATGAAGTAATAATTTCTCCAAAGTAACTTTGATCTCAAAGTTGAATTCTCTCCTCCTTCACCATAGGTTGGAATTGGCTTCTTTATAGCCTTCAAAATGCAACTGAAGGGCCGAGCCGGAGCATTTCCAGTATATGGAAGGCCAAGGATCAGAGATCTCTTGTCATGACATGGAAACCTGACATTTAATTTTGATTTTATGGCACAAATCTCGATGTACACGGGATGTAGTGGAGCAGCTTGCGTATAGGCTTGTTGTATAGGGTGCAAGATGCGTACAAGTGGAAAAACTTTATATTTTGTCTCTAGATTTATCAATCATGGAAAGTGAGTCTACATAGGGAAATGGAGTAAGGCCATCTCTGTAAGATTTCATAGGGTGAGGAAAATCTTTCTCTAACAAATGCCCCCTAATGTGTGAGGTCAGAGGAGTATCTGCGATGGCCGAAATACATTATAAATAACCCAGAAGTGGAGTGGTAGGGGACCAGCTGAACGAACTCAATTGCTCATTACATTCTATATTGACTTTGCATACATGGCTGCCAAAAATTACACTACAGATCCATGTGGAAAATATACCAAACAAGTGGTTGTGGCCATGAAGAGGCAAATACAAATGTGGTTACATATCAAAAGATATCATAGTCGTGAACAAGGCCTAGTGGAACCAATCTCAAAAAACCAAATTGAGGATATATGTATACCATGGAGTACAATTTGATCTCCCATGATCACTGAAGTCATATAGGTACTGGTCCAATAAAAAGGAAGCAACAACTCAGGAAATTTGTGGCCACATAGTGATGTCTTCAAGTCTTCTACACAATCCGCCAAAGGTGCAAGTCTACATCATGTGAATAAAGGAGTTGAGGTCGAACACAATGAGACATTGTTTGATTACCGGTCATTGAGGTATACCGTTAACAAATGCGAGACATCCTACCAATAATGAAAGTAGTATCAAGGCATCGAGTACATTCTTACAAGTGTGAATAGAGGAGTCGGTGTCGAACACTTGAAGAATCTATCAATCAGGATACATTGATGTATTCCCAACTGTCGATGGTGAGAGGGCCTGTCACTGATGACTGCAAGCCTCAAGGTACTCATAAGACTCTAGGTCTCGTTTCCAGAAAAATGGGTTGAAGTCGATGGAAAGAGACCCGCTGAAAGGAGAGCATTAAGGCATCTCTCATCAGTCAACACGAGGTACAAAGTAGGAGCTTCATGATTTGGTGGAAATCGGATGAAGAACAAGTTCACGAACCAATGACCCTATGCATCTTTCACTTGTGCCAAGTGCAAGAGGTACACGAAAAAGACCCTCTGAATAGCCGTCAATGATGAAAATTGTTGACAAAGGCGAGGAAACCACCAATAAGACTAATGGCATCCAAGACACTACACGAATCCCAATGTGTGAATACATGTCTTGTCGTCGAACACAAGGGAATCCACCCAGTCAACGACCAATGATGAAATGTCGACTATTGGGTTCAAGGTTACCTACCAATGATGAAAGTAGGGCCAGGGTGCATGATAGGACTATAGTATCATGTGATTCTGAGACAAACTGAGGGTATGGCCGACATGCAAAGTCAAGAGTTTTGAGAAGTGGCTGACAAAGGTTGATAGACTTCCTTTGAACAAGAGCATGAGACATGTGGAGGACTCCGACAACATAGACCTAATGATGAAACCATAAGATGCAAGAGGCATCGATGAAATTATGTATAAGTATTGGAAGAGTAACCAGTCGGTAGAGAAGACTCGGTAATGATCCCAGATTCCGAAGGCCAAGCTAATCCCAAAATTATGATGATGAATGGACTCAAATAATTTTGTGCTATGTTCAAAGGCAACACGACTATTGCCGATATAAGATAATATTCCCTTCTCGCCCGTCTTTTTTTGTTTTTTCATAGACAAATGGATGCTATGATACAGAGGAGGAAACGAGTGTCGCAAGTAAGAAAAACCAGTTCTAGTAGTGGAACGTACCTATGCTCAATGCAA
This sequence comes from Picea engelmannii, assembly GCA_009831015.1. Taxonomy (NCBI): domain Eukaryota; kingdom Viridiplantae; phylum Streptophyta; class Pinopsida; order Pinales; family Pinaceae; genus Picea; species Picea engelmannii. The sequence continues at coordinate 224,397 of ML802771.1, forward strand.
GGAAGTGCATGTGGGAGATGGACACTCGGGGGAATGTTCCCTCCTAGGTATAGGGTATCAAATTGTGAAGGATATAAACAAGGCTCTACTTGGTTGAGGATGAAAAACTGTTGAGGCAAATGGTTTATAACGCAAAGCAAGAATCGGCTATAGGCTCAACACTGCAAGCAAGGGCATGAGATGCAATCACAACTTGATGCCAAAAAATGTCCTTTTTTATGTACTTTAGTCTACTTGGTGTGAAAAGGGGGTAAACTTGTGCCAAATAGACGTCTCTTCAAAACCAATTTACGATTGTGAAAAACACAAGTTCACTCGGCGATCTTTTCACTTTTTGATAACGAGTCAGAAAAGAGCCTAACTAAGACTCATGACCTTTCAAATCCAATTTAACGATTTTGAAAGGGACAAATCACTCGGCAATCTTTTATGTTTTAGACGAGTCGGAAAAGAGCTTAAATTAAACTCATTTGGGAGATTATAGGCGGCAAGTCACAGGGGAGGCCACGGCTCCCGTGATAGACTTCTGCGAAATGTCAGTATCTTACGAATAGCCGACATAAGCTTGGGAAAACCCAAATCTCTCCAAGTCGAGGAGGATAAGGCAGTAACGAAGTATATAGTCTCTGTGATAGATCGAATAATATATCTTATAGGAAAAGAGATAGGCGGGGGCATTGGATACCCCACAAGACCGTTCCAATCGAAGGTGATATCCTCAAAACCCAGAGGGAGAGGATTCAGGGAAAGTAGAACTCTCTCTCGTTCAGAAGGTGCAAGATCAGGGATGTTGACGACGTGGTTGAAGGATGCATCACCCTCTGTAAAGGGAGTAGGATTGACCAGAAATTGCACTGGTACGACCACTTCTTCAATTCTAGGTTGAAGAGGATGCAAGATAACAAGGATAGGGGATACATCACCCACAAAAATGGGGGTGTGATCAAGAGAGGATTGCACCGATGTTATTGTTGTGTCAATTGCAGGAACAAGGTGTGGGGAAACCATAGACGCCTCAGAATCCGAAGGGCCCTTAGGTGAGCCCCACGCTTCTGGTATCCAAGTCGTGGTTGGACATAAACGAGTAAGATGACTTCCTTCACAAGTCTTGCAAAGGAATTTAGGCTTACGTCTGAGGTTTCTAGGCTTCTCATTGCCCCCAGTGTCGTTCAATACGATCGGTGGAATACTATAAGCGTGACAGGAAAAGGTGGGAGAGTCATCTCCTACATGGTACTCAGACGTCAGAGATGTGGAATTGATATGACTTGTGGAAACTAAAGTGGTGCTCCCAACATGACTAGCAGCGGCTGGGTACGGGTTGTCAACATAACCTGTAGAAGTTGTCGACCCATATCCAACATGACTGGAAGAGGTTGGTGATGGAGCTCCAGTGTGATTAAAAATGACTGGACTAGCAATGAGTTGTGGCATTTGATGCCAAGGTCCAGGGAAAGATTGACTTTGAAACATTACAAGCCAGGAAGGGTCTTGGTTTTCCCCCTATCCCTGTCTAGAAAGGTAGTATCCTCCATTTAATTGATTCAACAAAGTCTGAATGAGAATCATCATTGAATTCTGCGAAGAGAAGGAAGTATGATAAGGACTATTCGAGTGAGGATATATGTTGCTCCCTTGTGAAGGGGTCCCGTGAATCGGGTAGCCCGAACCGTAAAACTGAGTCTACCCATATGAAACACCCGGGGATACATGAGGACTTGCCATGGAAAAATTGTTCAAAGGAACTGACATGGTGGGCGGAGGATACATGGATGGAGTGTAGTAGGTAGAATAAGAAACCATTTGAGTATTGGCTCCTGAAAGAGCATAACTAGGATTGGATTCGTAAGAGGGGAGGTTCCAACCTCCCGTCGTAAAGGAAGGTTGAGGGACATAATTCATATCAAACGAAGATACAGGCATTAGGGCCATGGTGCCCTCAGATCCAATGCTAGGATTCATATAAGTGGACCAGGGAGAGGATTACAAGGGTGAAGGCAAATCAACGGGAGAATGACTAGAGACCCAAGGTGTGGATTGAGTACTAAAGTTCTGCATACCATCATAAGAAACAAGAGGATTCATCCCCTTGAACTGAGTAGGCATCATGGGGTAAGTAGCAGTAAACGAGGGAGCCAAAGGGACTCAACTATCCATAATGAGGACTCAGTATATAATTCTACGACCAACTAGTAATCAAAGAGCACACCAAAAGTTAAACGGCCAATATGCATGTAAACGGGGTAAAGTGGTTGAGTGGCCTCCCTCCCTAAAGAAGGTATGTCTCGCCCAAGAGGGGCCTGAGACTTCCTGCTAAAGATCGGAGGTAAAAAAATTAGTTATAAGGGCCCTAGTGGGCTTAACAACCAGTCGGCCAAATCCCCCCGAAGAGTTAATCCTCCATAAAGGTTGTGTGATGTCCGACCCTTATCTGACCCAGGGTACCTACAGAATAACCCCTGCAAGTAACCTATGAGACACCTGAGTCAAGCAACTAATAAACCATTGTATAATCGATGCACAGGTGAGCAGTCATAAGTCAGGTCCACCATATGGGAAGGGTAGAAAATCCTGCAACCTTGAAAGCATTGCCTCTCACAAAGGTAAAGGCACCAACAAGATCCCCAGATACGAATAGATCCCCAAAAATATCTCTGACACTGGGAAGGTATCGAGGGGATATCCCTTCAACCAACTTCGTGCGACCTCGTGATTAACTTCGGTGTGAGCGGAGCCTCCTAATCTTACCAATTATACAATGGATTTCTCCACTCCCTGACTCAGACACATATGTTTATTTAATCTCCTTGGAGAGGTTTACTCAAAGAATCCTATTCCAAGGCACTAAATCCTAGGCTAGTTTGTGCACCCTAGAAAATAAAATCGTTACTAATAAATTTTAAATTATAACGTTGATTTTATGGCCATAATTACTCAAAAAGGTATGGTAATGAAACTCATGGTGTTATGACTCCGCAAGAAAAGTAAATATGCAAGTAATGCAAATTCCTAACTTTAACTTTTGATGAATGATATGCTCCTAAAAAACGATGCAATTTTCAAATTCAAATCTGCAATTCCGAAGTAAAGATGCAATCTTTCACTATATGCACTAAGCTAATGATAGAGATTCAAAGACAAAAATGCATGCACTGAAAAGTAACTTGATATATAGCCCTACTACGTATAAAAAAGAGACAACTCAAGCAGGATATCAAGCAGCGAAACACCCAGCCCAATGTACAAGGACAATAAAAATGAAAAGATGAAGAGAAAGACTTTGCCCGGAAATTCAACCAAAAGATGTTTCCTGTCATCCCACAGGCACTCAACGGGCACTACAGAGACCTAAGAAGGCTCAACAAGCATCAAATCCCACCCAACAAACACCAGACCAAGAAAACAGGCAAGGAAAAGAGGTGTACGCGACTGTTTGGGCAATTAGAGTGTGTATACGCAGCTTGCAGTGAGACAGCTTGCATGTATACGCGACTGACAAGGAAAAAGGCGTGTATATGATTTGAAACAAGGCCAGGCAAGGGAGAAAGGTTGAAAACTCAGACCCATAGTGAACATGAGCTGTCAAGCAATGTTACGACAAGAACCAAAATATAAACGAGAGCAATCTAAGGAGAAAAGTACTTCAAACCCTAAGAAAGAATATTCATCCCCGGTATGGTCGCCAATTCTGTTACGAGGAAAATCTCTCTATGGCTAGGGTAAAACACAACAGACGGGTATGACTGCATAAATCAACTATTTCCCATAAACGTGCTATATAAACCAATGTGCAAGCGAGATAAGAAAAGGACCTACCTTGTCCAGATTTTTTATGATGTCCACCGTTGAGCACTTTGACCCAAAGCTTTATACCTGCAACAAGTTCTCAACAAACAAGCGAAGCAAGCATATAGTGATAATATAAAAGGTTAGCACCTTAGATATCATAATCCATTAATATGCAAAACAAACATGCCCATGGATAATAACTCATATATTTGCAAGATATCAATTGGACGGGAAAGGAGTATTTCTAATAATAAATGATCAGCAGAAGTGAAAACATTACAGACTTCCTTGTCGACATAGTTCAGAACCGAGAAACGAAGTTCCTTCCAGTTGGGCCTCCACCACTTCAATCCTCCACCAAAGGCAAGCTCATATAAGGGAGACAAAGATATTCTCCATCAATAAGGGAAGAGCTTGGGGGTTGAACACTGTGTTCAGACTTAAAGGACAAAAGGATGCAGACTCAATATGAAGTAATAATTTATCTAGAGTAAGTTTGCTATCAAAGTTGAATTATCTCCTCCTTCTCCATAGCTTGGAATTGGCTTCTTTATAGCCTTCAAAATGCAACTGAAGGGCCGAGTAAGGGCGTTTCCAGTATATGGAAGGCCAAGCATTAGAGATCTCCTGTTGTGACATGGAAATAAGGGAAGAGCTTGGGGGTTGAACATTGTGTTCAGACTTAAAGGACAAAAGGATGCAGACTCAATATGAAGTAATAATTTATCTAGAGTAAGTTTTCTCTCAAAGTTGAATTATCTCCTCCTTCTCCATAGCTTGGAATTGGCTTCTTTATAGCCTTCAAAATGCAACTGAAGGGCCGAGTCAGAGCGTTTCCAGTATATGGAAGGCCAAGCATTAGAGATCTCCTGTTGTGACATGGAAACCCGACATTTAATTTTGATTTTCTCGCACAAATCCCGATGTACGTGGGTTGTAGTGGAGCAGCTTGCGTATACGCTTGTTGTATAGGATGCAAGATGTGTACAAGTGGAAAAACTTTATATTTTGTCTCTGGATTTATCAATCAGGGAAAATGAGTCTGCATAGGGAAATGGAGTAAGGCCCTCTCTGCAAGATTGCATAGGGTGAGGCAAATCTTTCTCTAACATTATGTGTCAAAATTCCTCTCCTCCAAGCCATTAAGAGTGTTTGTATGTACAAAAAAATCATGAAAGAGGAATGCCTTAAGAAACTCAGAAGAAATTGGGACTCTCCTATAGTAAACGTGATAAGCAAGTTATCAAACCTCGTGCTAGGAAGAGTATTTGTTGTCCCTAAGTAATTAGATCCAGGTATCCCTATAGTATATGTCTACATCAACAAAAAATCTTGAACAAAACACCTTGATAAACCTAGGGGCATCCATTAATGTCATGAAAAATGACACTATGCTTAGACTAGACCTTCAAGGATTGCTAAGACACACACCTATTGTATTCCAACTAGAAAACATATCAATTGTGAATTCTAAGGGAGTACTAGAGGATGCAATAGTGTAGATATTGATTCATGGGAGTATCCAACTGATTTCATAGTTTTTCAAACCAAGTCTAAGAAGAATAGATACCCTCTCATCCTCGAAAGACCTTGATTAACTATATCATATGCATATATCAGTTGTAGGGTGGGGAATATGACCATCATCAATGGTCAATTGCAAACACAACCTGTCCTTTGCCCCCTTTCCAAGTCACAACTTGAAGAATAAATTCATATGTGGGTAGGATAATGTTATCATTCCATATAAATGAATTTTTTATTCAAGAGAGATGTGAGTGAGCATGCAATGCGTGCATAATTCTTAACAATTTTTGGGTAATATCTTATAAGACCCAAAAATCCTATAATATTCTTGATGTTCTTAGGAGTAGGCCATTTTGTAATAGCTTGGATATTTTTAGGGTCCACCTTGACCCCTTCCCTTGAACAATATGACCCAAATATTCTACTTCTTGTTAGAGTACTTTCTGGATAAAAATTGTGTCAAAATTTACGAAACATCCAAAGTTTCGAGTGGACACTCCACCCATCGTTAGGGACATTAAGCTTCAATGATCAAAAGGGTTGTTGAGGAAAGAATATAAAGAATTAGATGTAAAAAGAACCGTTGTAAAAGAGATAACTGTTGGAAAGAGAAAAGTAAATTAAGGAATAAAAATTAAAAAGTAGAAAAATAAGAAGGATTAAGGTAAAAAGGTGGAAATTGAAACAGTTAAGAAAAATTAGTTAAGATTAAAAAATTAAAATAAAAGGAAAAGCAAAAAGGGGTTAATAACAAAAAGCGTAATTTGAAAATAATATAAATGATTTTTATTAATTAATAATAGTCTTGGGGGATTGATAATTTTAAAAAGGGTTAGAAGGGACGGGGTTAATGCTCTAATTCTACTTCTTGTTTCCCAAAAGAACATTTGGATATTTTTACATACAATTAAGTATTCTCAAGAATTTGCATAACTTTATCCACATGTTTAGTGTGGTCTTCCCATGAATTTCTATAGATAACTATATCATCGAAGAAAACCAACACAACTTTCTAAGATGGGATCGAAAATTTTTGGTCATAAGACTTTGAAAAGTCGAAGGAGCATCAATCAACCCAAAAGGCATGACCAAGAACTCATAGTGCCCATCATGAGTTCTAAAATTTGTTTTGGGAATGTAATCTTTTCTTAATCTGGTATGGTGGTATCCCGATTTAATATCTAGCTTTGTAAAATAAGCCACTCCATGAAGCTCATCTAATAGCTCATCAATATTTGGAATAGGGAATTTATCCTTTATGGTGATTTTCTTTAGATCTCTTTAATCATGGCACATCGTCCAAGAATTTATTTTTTCTTCTCATTGTCATTACTGGAGCTGAAAATGAACTACTTCTTGGTTGAATAATACCTGAATCCATCATGTCTGGTATTATTTTCTCAATCTCCCCTTTTTACTAATGAGGATATCTATAAGGCCTTTTATTACTTGGAGTACATCCCAGTATTAGTTCGATTTGATGTTCATGATCTCTAGATGAAGGTATACCTTTAGGAATTTCTTGGAAGACCCTATAGTGCTTTTCCAATGTGCGTCTTAATTCCTCTGGAATATTTTCATCTTCCTGCTTAACTTCCATAGAACAAAGTTTAACCATAACTCCCTTGCTACCCTTTTTTAGGAGCTTTTCCATTCTATGAGATTTGATGACTTGAGAAGGTCCATACTTTAACCCTTTGAGTTCATATTGAATTCCTTCCAATTTGAATCTCATGAATAATTCGTTATAGTTTGTAGAAATTGTACCTAATGTTCTCAACCATTGAATTCCTAGAACAACATCTACACCTCCAATCAGAATGGAATACATTGGGATTTCCAAATTATATTCTCCCATACTTAGTTTAATGTTGTGGCATTTTCCTACACAATCAATTCTCCCTCCATTAACAACCAAAGCTTGAAAATTTGTCACTAGATATACAAAACAATTGAGGTGCTCCACTAATCTTTTATCAATGAAGTTATGGGTACTACCCGAGTCAATGAGACCTATAACTTTTTTCTTCTTAATGTAACCTACAATATTTAGGGTTTGAGGTATTGAAAACCATGCCAATGCATGAACTTATATTTCACACCTGTTTGAATCAATGTTATACACAATTTAAACCTTTGTTTCCTACTCTTTTAAGTTGAAAATTTATTCCTCATTTCTTTGTGTAGATGCCTCCACTTCCTATTCAACATTACTTTCCAAGGTGAACAATTTTGTTTCTTGACATTTATGCCATTTTGACCATTTGTTGTTACAACCAAAGCATAGTCCTCTTTCTCTTCTTTCCTCCATTTCCTTCTATGGTATTCAAGTAGGTTGAGGAAAGGTTTTCTTATGAACCCCAAAACGATCTATGTTTCCTGCATATGCTCCAATGGTAAACTTCTGTGTAGCCTTATTATTGCATTGAATATGACGAGCAAATTGCATATATTGCATAATATTTTCAGGATGTTTTAGGAAAATCTCATGTTTAATGTCTTCTTTTGATCCACCCATGTAAGATTTCAACAAATGTTCATCACTTATGTTATCCACCCTTGTGGAATCTTATCCCCAACTCTTAGGAATAATTAAGGAGATGATGTCTTGAGGCCCTCAGGTTGCAAACATGGAGTACTGAGAGATAGCTTGACCAGCAGTTTCCACTTGCATAGAAAGATATCCACCTCACAACCACAGTTCCAGGTTCATCATGAGGGTATCCACCACATCAACCGACTTCCGAAAGACATTGAGAATTGCTCCATGAGGTACAATTCAGGTATTATGGCGAGTGTCATTTAAATATTTGAGGCATTTGAGTTTGTACATTTTAAACTGCTTTTGATTATGTAACGTTTGCTTGGACATTGTGCTCTTTGCCCTGTTACACTTCGGTAGTTGGCATTGCGCCCTAGTAAGTGGGTCACCCTTAGGGATAGGTTTGCTACTGCGAGATCCTCTTGACGAGTCATTGTGTCATTCCCGACCATATTTTTCACTTTCCACTCTTCATCCCCTCATCTCCTTACCTTTTGGGATTTTCGGGTGTACTAACCCACGAAGGGACTATCCCTCATTTCATGGGAAGAAGGGGTTGAAGGCCCAGAGGCTTGTAGTTGGAAAAATATAAAATCCAAATATGAACCTTCTAGATGCTCGGCCAAGGATCCCGAGGACAATGAAATGTCTCTCGTAAGAAACCAATGGGACGCATAAAAAATAATTAATGCAAAATGCCAACCAAGGTAGAGCATGTGTGGGCAATATTTTTCATGCTTAGGTAGAAGCCCCACAAATGACTTAAACTTGGGGAAGCATGATGTGACCAAGGTATATTCAAGGTGGGCATTGTTTCTCATGCTTAGGTAGAAGCCCCACTGATC
>ML802771.1:233199-281490 GCA_009831015.1 Picea engelmannii
ATCCTAGTTTAGTTATGATTTTGATGATTTCATGCATGTCTAAGGTTTTTGTACTAACATATGGCTCAAGCAGGTCCAAGTTCATTGAGATCCTTCACCAGCATTTACATGAGACAAAAGGGGGATTGTGTCCCCTTATCAACCTTCAAGTCTTGTCAAGCCTTCAATCACCCAAGGCACAAAATTCAACATCATATCCACTTGAATTGTTGATTGAGAAAGGTCAATCTAGAAGGGAATTTGATCTGTAGAACACATGGCCTTGATTATATGGATCTTGAGGACATGAGCCCTTTAATCAAGGGCTAATTGAAGGGTTGATTGATGTAATATTTTTGCATAAATAGGATCTAGGGGTTATCCTTATCAAGTATTATTGATTTTTTTAGAATTAGGAACTATTCTAGAGATAAGGGATTCAAACTCTTGGGGGATGTATTGTTGTTATTAATTAGTGTTCTAATGCAGAAATTTTACTTCCAAATTTCTAATACTTTTGGTAGTCTTTCTAGGTTCCCTATAGAAGCCTTGGGTAGGTCCCACTCAAGGTTGAACAAGGAACCTTTCTATGACATTTCCTTTTCCTTCAGTTGTCTTTAGTCCATCTTGTTTCCATTTCATGGTATGCATTATTTTCTGCAACTAGTCCTCATTTCCTATAGCAGATTAAAGCATGTCATTTCAAATAAATTCATGGTATTATGTCATTCACAAGGGGGTATCATTGACTATGTTTACGTCATCTTTGTAGTAGGCCACTTCAAGAAGAAATAGCTATGTTTTCTAGTTCTTTGGTTCAACTTTACAGTAGGTTAATTCCAATAAAGTAAACTTTGTTTTTAATAGGTTCATTGAAATAGGTTTAATTTTGTTTTGCAATAGGTTTCTTTTTGCATTGTGGTACAGCAATTTAGTTAGGATTACTTAGGTTTGTATCACTTCATTTTAGTTCTCATCTATGTCAAATTAATTAGGGTTATCCTCTAAATAGTAGGTGATTTCAAGTTCTATTTTGCAGTTATGTTCATTCAATCATTTTGTAGCTTTCCTTTGATTCTTGTCCAATGCATTTTAGCCTTTCCATTGATGAAGTAGTTTTTGCATTCATAGGGTTAACATGTCTCCTTCTTGAGTAGATAGGCTTCTTTATGTAGTTTTCATATATAGTGCACAATACCTTGTCAAAGAAGTGCATCCCTAGTTTTACAATCTAAAGTTACAACTCAAGAGTTCAACATCCTTGTCGCAATTCTTTGGCCCATCACGTTTTGGTGCCATTGTCGAAGAGGTGCTAAAAACTGCATACATCTATCATTTTTTGTCAAAAAGAAAAAACAACAACATTAGATTGCATGCATTTCAACATTTTTGTCAAGAAAAGAGAAAAAACTTATTAGATTACACAAATTTCATCATTTTTTGTCAAGAAAAAAGAACATCATTATATTGCATTCCACGACCTAGAGATAGGTTTGGAATTCTTTTTCCAAAATCCCCCACTTTTGAAACAAGTCCAACCAATCAAGAACAACAACAAATTGATTATGAGATAGAAATCTAAAGAATTTGGGAACTTATCCCCATAAGTAGCAGGAGTGTTTGTACATTCTTTAGAAGAAGGAGGAGGATCCCCATCTCACCATCCGATGGTTGATGATGGAGACTAATATGAAATCTTTGACTTTTCCATTAGGGAAACCAATGGGGAAACTAATATGAAAAGTATTAATCCCTCTGCTCTTCCTAATTTTCATGGAATTACTTCAAAAGAACCTGACACTTTCCTTTTTGAGTTTGAAGTTGTTTGCAGGACCTATGATTATACATAAGATGATAAAAAGCTCAATCTCATTCCCTCTACACTAAAGGAATCATCCTTGAGATGGTTCATGAGCCTAGAAGGAAACAACTTCAATAGATGGAACCAAATGAAGCAAACCTTCATGGACAAATGCAAGGCTAGGGACATAAGAGATGAGATCTTAAGGATGATCCAGGGAGAAAATGAATCATTGGAAGACTATGAGGTAAGGTTCCATATTAGTTGGAGAGATCTTCTAGCTAGAGTATGAAGACATCAAGCAAGTATTCAAAAACTACTCATGATCTACAAGGAAGAAGGGTATGAATGGCAAGAGTATGGTAACACAATAATCTAACTCTACAAATCTTACTAAGAATGAATTAGGAGGATTATTAGAAGATATGTAAAATGATATTTTGCACTCACTATCCATTTAGATGGACACATCGTAGATAAAGAAAAAGAAAGAATAAGCATAGATGGATCTAGCCATTTTTTATCTTAAATGTACAAAGAAGCACCCTATAAATGAATTCCCACTCAATATTTTAGAAGTATGTGCAATTTTTGAATACCCACATCCAACTAACAAGTGTCCTTCTTTGTCAAGTCTTGAAGCTTCTTTTCAAGGAGATAAAGAAAATGTGGAGCCATTATGATTCCTTAATGAAAGGAGACAAGGGTTGCCTAGGCCATTTCAACCAGGTATTCCCTACACTCATCCTCAGTATTTTGGTACGCATAACTCACAAATGCATACTCAACCTCGGTACCCCCCTAATCCACCTATCTTGCCCATGCAAAATCAATGGAAATATCAAAATTAACCCCAACCTTTCAATCCCTCCTACTAACCATTTCCATCCCAACCTCCAATGAAAAATCATCAATGAACTAACCCTCCACGAGGATGGAGATCTCCAAACCAACAACAACAAGCATTGATTTCCCCTCCACCTTAACAAATCAATTATTCCATAGGGATGTTTCAACAACCATTATTACCTTCCGAACCAACTCCTAATCCAAACAATAGGTAGGTCCAAAAAGTGTATAACAATTAGATGACACAACAAGCCCACTTTATGGATCTACAAGAGATAAATATTAGATTAGGGAAGGTGCTAAAATACCCTCTTATTACTACCAAAATTGTAGAATATATAAGTTCTGAGAGAGAGGAATCCTCATCATAAGAACAACCTATCCCTCAACAAGTCTTGCCATATCTTGAAAGCATAGACACTAAGAAGACCTACACATCCTCATAAAATGACCTCTTAGGAGAAGTCAAGAACTTATGTGTTACGAGGAAAATATCTCTATGGTTAGGGTAAACCACAACATACAGGTATGACTGCAGAAATCAACTCTTTCCCATAAACATGCTATATAAACCAATGTGCAAGTGAGATAAGAAAAGGACCTACCTCGTCCAAATGTTTGATGATGTCCACTGTTGAGCATTTTGACCCAAAGATTTATACCTACAACAAGTTCTCAACAAACAAGTGAAGCAAGCATATAGTGATAATATAAAAGGTTAGCACATTAGATAGCATAACCCATTAATATGCAAAACAAACATGCCCATGGATAATAACTCATATATTTGCAAGATATCAATTGGACGGGAAAGGAGTATTTCTATTAATAAATGATCAGCAGAAGTGAAAACATTACAAACTTCTGTGTCGGCAAGGTTTGAAACCGAGAAACCAAGTTCCTTCCAGTTGGGCCTCCACCACTTCAATCCTCCACCAAAGGCAAGCTCATATAAGGGAGACAAAGAGGTTCTCCATCAATAAGGGAAGAGCTTGGGGGATGAACACTGTGTTCGGACTTAAAGGACAAAGGGATGCAGACTCGATATGAAGTAATAATTTCTCCAAAGTAACTTTGATCTCAAAGTTGAATTCTCTCCTCCTTCACCATAGGTTGGAATTGGCTTCTTTATAGCCTTCAAAATGCAACTGAAGGGCCGAGCCGGAGCATTTCCAGTATATGGAAGGCCAAGGATCAGAGATCTCTTGTCATGACATGGAAACCTGACATTTAATTTTGATTTTATGGCACAAATCTCGATGTACACGGGATGTAGTGGAGCAGCTTGCGTATAGGCTTGTTGTATAGGGTGCAAGATGCGTACAAGTGGAAAAACTTTATATTTTGTCTCTAGATTTATCAATCATGGAAAGTGAGTCTACATAGGGAAATGGAGTAAGGCCATCTCTGTAAGATTTCATAGGGTGAGGAAAATCTTTCTCTAACAAATGCCCCCTAATGTGTGAGGTCAGAGGAGTATCTGCGATGGCCGAAATACATTATAAATAACCCAGAAGTGGAGTGGTAGGGGACCAGCTGAACGAACTCAATTGCTCATTACATTCTATATTGACTTTGCATACATGGCTGCCAAAAATTACACTACAGATCCATGTGGAAAATATACCAAACAAGTGGTTGTGGCCATGAAGAGGCAAATACAAATGTGGTTACATATCAAAAGATATCATAGTCGTGAACAAGGCCTAGTGGAACCAATCTCAAAAAACCAAATTGAGGATATATGTATACCATGGAGTACAATTTGATCTCCCATGATCACTGAAGTCATATAGGTACTGGTCCAATAAAAAGGAAGCAACAACTCAGGAAATTTGTGGCCACATAGTGATGTCTTCAAGTCTTCTACACAATCCGCCAAAGGTGCAAGTCTACATCATGTGAATAAAGGAGTTGAGGTCGAACACAATGAGACATTGTTTGATTACCGGTCATTGAGGTATACCGTTAACAAATGCGAGACATCCTACCAATAATGAAAGTAGTATCAAGGCATCGAGTACATTCTTACAAGTGTGAATAGAGGAGTCGGTGTCGAACACTTGAAGAATCTATCAATCAGGATACATTGATGTATTCCCAACTGTCGATGGTGAGAGGGCCTGTCACTGATGACTGCAAGCCTCAAGGTACTCATAAGACTCTAGGTCTCGTTTCCAGAAAAATGGGTTGAAGTCGATGGAAAGAGACCCGCTGAAAGGAGAGCATTAAGGCATCTCTCATCAGTCAACACGAGGTACAAAGTAGGAGCTTCATGATTTGGTGGAAATCGGATGAAGAACAAGTTCACGAACCAATGACCCTATGCATCTTTCACTTGTGCCAAGTGCAAGAGGTACACGAAAAAGACCCTCTGAATAGCCGTCAATGATGAAAATTGTTGACAAAGGCGAGGAAACCACCAATAAGACTAATGGCATCCAAGACACTACACGAATCCCAATGTGTGAATACATGTCTTGTCGTCGAACACAAGGGAATCCACCCAGTCAACGACCAATGATGAAATGTCGACTATTGGGTTCAAGGTTACCTACCAATGATGAAAGTAGGGCCAGGGTGCATGATAGGACTATAGTATCATGTGATTCTGAGACAAACTGAGGGTATGGCCGACATGCAAAGTCAAGAGTTTTGAGAAGTGGCTGACAAAGGTTGATAGACTTCCTTTGAACAAGAGCATGAGACATGTGGAGGACTCCGACAACATAGACCTAATGATGAAACCATAAGATGCAAGAGGCATCGATGAAATTATGTATAAGTATTGGAAGAGTAACCAGTCGGTAGAGAAGACTCGGTAATGATCCCAGATTCCGAAGGCCAAGCTAATCCCAAAATTATGATGATGAATGGACTCAAATAATTTTGTGCTATGTTCAAAGGCAACACGACTATTGCCGATATAAGATAATATTCCCTTCTCGCCCGTCTTTTTTTGTTTTTTCATAGACAAATGGATGCTATGATACAGAGGAGGAAACGAGTGTCGCAAGTAAGAAAAACCAGTTCTAGTAGTGGAACGTACCTATGCTCAATGCAAGGAAGTGCATGTGGGAGATGGACACTCGGGGGAATGTTCCCTCCTAGGTATAGGGTATCAAATTGTGAAGGATATAAACAAGGCTCTACTTGGTTGAGGATGAAAAACTGTTGAGGCAAATGGTTTATAACGCAAAGCAAGAATCGGCTATAGGCTCAACACTGCAAGCAAGGGCATGAGATGCAATCACAACTTGATGCCAAAAAATGTCCTTTTTTATGTACTTTAGTCTACTTGGTGTGAAAAGGGGGTAAACTTGTGCCAAATAGACGTCTCTTCAAAACCAATTTACGATTGTGAAAAACACAAGTTCACTCGGCGATCTTTTCACTTTTTGATAACGAGTCAGAAAAGAGCCTAACTAAGACTCATGACCTTTCAAATCCAATTTAACGATTTTGAAAGGGACAAATCACTCGGCAATCTTTTATGTTTTAGACGAGTCGGAAAAGAGCTTAAATTAAACTCATTTGGGAGATTATAGGCGGCAAGTCACAGGGGAGGCCACGGCTCCCGTGATAGACTTCTGCGAAATGTCAGTATCTTACGAATAGCCGACATAAGCTTGGGAAAACCCAAATCTCTCCAAGTCGAGGAGGATAAGGCAGTAACGAAGTATATAGTCTCTGTGATAGATCGAATAATATATCTTATAGGAAAAGAGATAGGCGGGGGCATTGGATACCCCACAAGACCGTTCCAATCGAAGGTGATATCCTCAAAACCCAGAGGGAGAGGATTCAGGGAAAGTAGAACTCTCTCTCGTTCAGAAGGTGCAAGATCAGGGATGTTGACGACGTGGTTGAAGGATGCATCACCCTCTGTAAAGGGAGTAGGATTGACCAGAAATTGCACTGGTACGACCACTTCTTCAATTCTAGGTTGAAGAGGATGCAAGATAACAAGGATAGGGGATACATCACCCACAAAAATGGGGGTGTGATCAAGAGAGGATTGCACCGATGTTATTGTTGTGTCAATTGCAGGAACAAGGTGTGGGGAAACCATAGACGCCTCAGAATCCGAAGGGCCCTTAGGTGAGCCCCACGCTTCTGGTATCCAAGTCGTGGTTGGACATAAACGAGTAAGATGACTTCCTTCACAAGTCTTGCAAAGGAATTTAGGCTTACGTCTGAGGTTTCTAGGCTTCTCATTGCCCCCAGTGTCGTTCAATACGATCGGTGGAATACTATAAGCGTGACAGGAAAAGGTGGGAGAGTCATCTCCTACATGGTACTCAGACGTCAGAGATGTGGAATTGATATGACTTGTGGAAACTAAAGTGGTGCTCCCAACATGACTAGCAGCGGCTGGGTACGGGTTGTCAACATAACCTGTAGAAGTTGTCGACCCATATCCAACATGACTGGAAGAGGTTGGTGATGGAGCTCCAGTGTGATTAAAAATGACTGGACTAGCAATGAGTTGTGGCATTTGATGCCAAGGTCCAGGGAAAGATTGACTTTGAAACATTACAAGCCAGGAAGGGTCTTGGTTTTCCCCCTATCCCTGTCTAGAAAGGTAGTATCCTCCATTTAATTGATTCAACAAAGTCTGAATGAGAATCATCATTGAATTCTGCGAAGAGAAGGAAGTATGATAAGGACTATTCGAGTGAGGATATATGTTGCTCCCTTGTGAAGGGGTCCCGTGAATCGGGTAGCCCGAACCGTAAAACTGAGTCTACCCATATGAAACACCCGGGGATACATGAGGACTTGCCATGGAAAAATTGTTCAAAGGAACTGACATGGTGGGCGGAGGATACATGGATGGAGTGTAGTAGGTAGAATAAGAAACCATTTGAGTATTGGCTCCTGAAAGAGCATAACTAGGATTGGATTCGTAAGAGGGGAGGTTCCAACCTCCCGTCGTAAAGGAAGGTTGAGGGACATAATTCATATCAAACGAAGATACAGGCATTAGGGCCATGGTGCCCTCAGATCCAATGCTAGGATTCATATAAGTGGACCAGGGAGAGGATTACAAGGGTGAAGGCAAATCAACGGGAGAATGACTAGAGACCCAAGGTGTGGATTGAGTACTAAAGTTCTGCATACCATCATAAGAAACAAGAGGATTCATCCCCTTGAACTGAGTAGGCATCATGGGGTAAGTAGCAGTAAACGAGGGAGCCAAAGGGACTCAACTATCCATAATGAGGACTCAGTATATAATTCTACGACCAACTAGTAATCAAAGAGCACACCAAAAGTTAAACGGCCAATATGCATGTAAACGGGGTAAAGTGGTTGAGTGGCCTCCCTCCCTAAAGAAGGTATGTCTCGCCCAAGAGGGGCCTGAGACTTCCTGCTAAAGATCGGAGGTAAAAAAATTAGTTATAAGGGCCCTAGTGGGCTTAACAACCAGTCGGCCAAATCCCCCCGAAGAGTTAATCCTCCATAAAGGTTGTGTGATGTCCGACCCTTATCTGACCCAGGGTACCTACAGAATAACCCCTGCAAGTAACCTATGAGACACCTGAGTCAAGCAACTAATAAACCATTGTATAATCGATGCACAGGTGAGCAGTCATAAGTCAGGTCCACCATATGGGAAGGGTAGAAAATCCTGCAACCTTGAAAGCATTGCCTCTCACAAAGGTAAAGGCACCAACAAGATCCCCAGATACGAATAGATCCCCAAAAATATCTCTGACACTGGGAAGGTATCGAGGGGATATCCCTTCAACCAACTTCGTGCGACCTCGTGATTAACTTCGGTGTGAGCGGAGCCTCCTAATCTTACCAATTATACAATGGATTTCTCCACTCCCTGACTCAGACACATATGTTTATTTAATCTCCTTGGAGAGGTTTACTCAAAGAATCCTATTCCAAGGCACTAAATCCTAGGCTAGTTTGTGCACCCTAGAAAATAAAATCGTTACTAATAAATTTTAAATTATAACGTTGATTTTATGGCCATAATTACTCAAAAAGGTATGGTAATGAAACTCATGGTGTTATGACTCCGCAAGAAAAGTAAATATGCAAGTAATGCAAATTCCTAACTTTAACTTTTGATGAATGATATGCTCCTAAAAAACGATGCAATTTTCAAATTCAAATCTGCAATTCCGAAGTAAAGATGCAATCTTTCACTATATGCACTAAGCTAATGATAGAGATTCAAAGACAAAAATGCATGCACTGAAAAGTAACTTGATATATAGCCCTACTACGTATAAAAAAGAGACAACTCAAGCAGGATATCAAGCAGCGAAACACCCAGCCCAATGTACAAGGACAATAAAAATGAAAAGATGAAGAGAAAGACTTTGCCCGGAAATTCAACCAAAAGATGTTTCCTGTCATCCCACAGGCACTCAACGGGCACTACAGAGACCTAAGAAGGCTCAACAAGCATCAAATCCCACCCAACAAACACCAGACCAAGAAAACAGGCAAGGAAAAGAGGTGTACGCGACTGTTTGGGCAATTAGAGTGTGTATACGCAGCTTGCAGTGAGACAGCTTGCATGTATACGCGACTGACAAGGAAAAAGGCGTGTATATGATTTGAAACAAGGCCAGGCAAGGGAGAAAGGTTGAAAACTCAGACCCATAGTGAACATGAGCTGTCAAGCAATGTTACGACAAGAACCAAAATATAAACGAGAGCAATCTAAGGAGAAAAGTACTTCAAACCCTAAGAAAGAATATTCATCCCCGGTATGGTCGCCAATTCTGTTACGAGGAAAATCTCTCTATGGCTAGGGTAAAACACAACAGACGGGTATGACTGCATAAATCAACTATTTCCCATAAACGTGCTATATAAACCAATGTGCAAGCGAGATAAGAAAAGGACCTACCTTGTCCAGATTTTTTATGATGTCCACCGTTGAGCACTTTGACCCAAAGCTTTATACCTGCAACAAGTTCTCAACAAACAAGCGAAGCAAGCATATAGTGATAATATAAAAGGTTAGCACCTTAGATATCATAATCCATTAATATGCAAAACAAACATGCCCATGGATAATAACTCATATATTTGCAAGATATCAATTGGACGGGAAAGGAGTATTTCTAATAATAAATGATCAGCAGAAGTGAAAACATTACAGACTTCCTTGTCGACATAGTTCAGAACCGAGAAACGAAGTTCCTTCCAGTTGGGCCTCCACCACTTCAATCCTCCACCAAAGGCAAGCTCATATAAGGGAGACAAAGATATTCTCCATCAATAAGGGAAGAGCTTGGGGGTTGAACACTGTGTTCAGACTTAAAGGACAAAAGGATGCAGACTCAATATGAAGTAATAATTTATCTAGAGTAAGTTTGCTATCAAAGTTGAATTATCTCCTCCTTCTCCATAGCTTGGAATTGGCTTCTTTATAGCCTTCAAAATGCAACTGAAGGGCCGAGTAAGGGCGTTTCCAGTATATGGAAGGCCAAGCATTAGAGATCTCCTGTTGTGACATGGAAATAAGGGAAGAGCTTGGGGGTTGAACATTGTGTTCAGACTTAAAGGACAAAAGGATGCAGACTCAATATGAAGTAATAATTTATCTAGAGTAAGTTTTCTCTCAAAGTTGAATTATCTCCTCCTTCTCCATAGCTTGGAATTGGCTTCTTTATAGCCTTCAAAATGCAACTGAAGGGCCGAGTCAGAGCGTTTCCAGTATATGGAAGGCCAAGCATTAGAGATCTCCTGTTGTGACATGGAAACCCGACATTTAATTTTGATTTTCTCGCACAAATCCCGATGTACGTGGGTTGTAGTGGAGCAGCTTGCGTATACGCTTGTTGTATAGGATGCAAGATGTGTACAAGTGGAAAAACTTTATATTTTGTCTCTGGATTTATCAATCAGGGAAAATGAGTCTGCATAGGGAAATGGAGTAAGGCCCTCTCTGCAAGATTGCATAGGGTGAGGCAAATCTTTCTCTAACATTATGTGTCAAAATTCCTCTCCTCCAAGCCATTAAGAGTGTTTGTATGTACAAAAAAATCATGAAAGAGGAATGCCTTAAGAAACTCAGAAGAAATTGGGACTCTCCTATAGTAAACGTGATAAGCAAGTTATCAAACCTCGTGCTAGGAAGAGTATTTGTTGTCCCTAAGTAATTAGATCCAGGTATCCCTATAGTATATGTCTACATCAACAAAAAATCTTGAACAAAACACCTTGATAAACCTAGGGGCATCCATTAATGTCATGAAAAATGACACTATGCTTAGACTAGACCTTCAAGGATTGCTAAGACACACACCTATTGTATTCCAACTAGAAAACATATCAATTGTGAATTCTAAGGGAGTACTAGAGGATGCAATAGTGTAGATATTGATTCATGGGAGTATCCAACTGATTTCATAGTTTTTCAAACCAAGTCTAAGAAGAATAGATACCCTCTCATCCTCGAAAGACCTTGATTAACTATATCATATGCATATATCAGTTGTAGGGTGGGGAATATGACCATCATCAATGGTCAATTGCAAACACAACCTGTCCTTTGCCCCCTTTCCAAGTCACAACTTGAAGAATAAATTCATATGTGGGTAGGATAATGTTATCATTCCATATAAATGAATTTTTTATTCAAGAGAGATGTGAGTGAGCATGCAATGCGTGCATAATTCTTAACAATTTTTGGGTAATATCTTATAAGACCCAAAAATCCTATAATATTCTTGATGTTCTTAGGAGTAGGCCATTTTGTAATAGCTTGGATATTTTTAGGGTCCACCTTGACCCCTTCCCTTGAACAATATGACCCAAATATTCTACTTCTTGTTAGAGTACTTTCTGGATAAAAATTGTGTCAAAATTTACGAAACATCCAAAGTTTCGAGTGGACACTCCACCCATCGTTAGGGACATTAAGCTTCAATGATCAAAAGGGTTGTTGAGGAAAGAATATAAAGAATTAGATGTAAAAAGAACCGTTGTAAAAGAGATAACTGTTGGAAAGAGAAAAGTAAATTAAGGAATAAAAATTAAAAAGTAGAAAAATAAGAAGGATTAAGGTAAAAAGGTGGAAATTGAAACAGTTAAGAAAAATTAGTTAAGATTAAAAAATTAAAATAAAAGGAAAAGCAAAAAGGGGTTAATAACAAAAAGCGTAATTTGAAAATAATATAAATGATTTTTATTAATTAATAATAGTCTTGGGGGATTGATAATTTTAAAAAGGGTTAGAAGGGACGGGGTTAATGCTCTAATTCTACTTCTTGTTTCCCAAAAGAACATTTGGATATTTTTACATACAATTAAGTATTCTCAAGAATTTGCATAACTTTATCCACATGTTTAGTGTGGTCTTCCCATGAATTTCTATAGATAACTATATCATCGAAGAAAACCAACACAACTTTCTAAGATGGGATCGAAAATTTTTGGTCATAAGACTTTGAAAAGTCGAAGGAGCATCAATCAACCCAAAAGGCATGACCAAGAACTCATAGTGCCCATCATGAGTTCTAAAATTTGTTTTGGGAATGTAATCTTTTCTTAATCTGGTATGGTGGTATCCCGATTTAATATCTAGCTTTGTAAAATAAGCCACTCCATGAAGCTCATCTAATAGCTCATCAATATTTGGAATAGGGAATTTATCCTTTATGGTGATTTTCTTTAGATCTCTTTAATCATGGCACATCGTCCAAGAATTTATTTTTTCTTCTCATTGTCATTACTGGAGCTGAAAATGAACTACTTCTTGGTTGAATAATACCTGAATCCATCATGTCTGGTATTATTTTCTCAATCTCCCCTTTTTACTAATGAGGATATCTATAAGGCCTTTTATTACTTGGAGTACATCCCAGTATTAGTTCGATTTGATGTTCATGATCTCTAGATGAAGGTATACCTTTAGGAATTTCTTGGAAGACCCTATAGTGCTTTTCCAATGTGCGTCTTAATTCCTCTGGAATATTTTCATCTTCCTGCTTAACTTCCATAGAACAAAGTTTAACCATAACTCCCTTGCTACCCTTTTTTAGGAGCTTTTCCATTCTATGAGATTTGATGACTTGAGAAGGTCCATACTTTAACCCTTTGAGTTCATATTGAATTCCTTCCAATTTGAATCTCATGAATAATTCGTTATAGTTTGTAGAAATTGTACCTAATGTTCTCAACCATTGAATTCCTAGAACAACATCTACACCTCCAATCAGAATGGAATACATTGGGATTTCCAAATTATATTCTCCCATACTTAGTTTAATGTTGTGGCATTTTCCTACACAATCAATTCTCCCTCCATTAACAACCAAAGCTTGAAAATTTGTCACTAGATATACAAAACAATTGAGGTGCTCCACTAATCTTTTATCAATGAAGTTATGGGTACTACCCGAGTCAATGAGACCTATAACTTTTTTCTTCTTAATGTAACCTACAATATTTAGGGTTTGAGGTATTGAAAACCATGCCAATGCATGAACTTATATTTCACACCTGTTTGAATCAATGTTATACACAATTTAAACCTTTGTTTCCTACTCTTTTAAGTTGAAAATTTATTCCTCATTTCTTTGTGTAGATGCCTCCACTTCCTATTCAACATTACTTTCCAAGGTGAACAATTTTGTTTCTTGACATTTATGCCATTTTGACCATTTGTTGTTACAACCAAAGCATAGTCCTCTTTCTCTTCTTTCCTCCATTTCCTTCTATGGTATTCAAGTAGGTTGAGGAAAGGTTTTCTTATGAACCCCAAAACGATCTATGTTTCCTGCATATGCTCCAATGGTAAACTTCTGTGTAGCCTTATTATTGCATTGAATATGACGAGCAAATTGCATATATTGCATAATATTTTCAGGATGTTTTAGGAAAATCTCATGTTTAATGTCTTCTTTTGATCCACCCATGTAAGATTTCAACAAATGTTCATCACTTATGTTATCCACCCTTGTGGAATCTTATCCCCAACTCTTAGGAATAATTAAGGAGATGATGTCTTGAGGCCCTCAGGTTGCAAACATGGAGTACTGAGAGATAGCTTGACCAGCAGTTTCCACTTGCATAGAAAGATATCCACCTCACAACCACAGTTCCAGGTTCATCATGAGGGTATCCACCACATCAACCGACTTCCGAAAGACATTGAGAATTGCTCCATGAGGTACAATTCAGGTATTATGGCGAGTGTCATTTAAATATTTGAGGCATTTGAGTTTGTACATTTTAAACTGCTTTTGATTATGTAACGTTTGCTTGGACATTGTGCTCTTTGCCCTGTTACACTTCGGTAGTTGGCATTGCGCCCTAGTAAGTGGGTCACCCTTAGGGATAGGTTTGCTACTGCGAGATCCTCTTGACGAGTCATTGTGTCATTCCCGACCATATTTTTCACTTTCCACTCTTCATCCCCTCATCTCCTTACCTTTTGGGATTTTCGGGTGTACTAACCCACGAAGGGACTATCCCTCATTTCATGGGAAGAAGGGGTTGAAGGCCCAGAGGCTTGTAGTTGGAAAAATATAAAATCCAAATATGAACCTTCTAGATGCTCGGCCAAGGATCCCGAGGACAATGAAATGTCTCTCGTAAGAAACCAATGGGACGCATAAAAAATAATTAATGCAAAATGCCAACCAAGGTAGAGCATGTGTGGGCAATATTTTTCATGCTTAGGTAGAAGCCCCACAAATGACTTAAACTTGGGGAAGCATGATGTGACCAAGGTATATTCAAGGTGGGCATTGTTTCTCATGCTTAGGTAGAAGCCCCACTGATCTGAAAAGATCTTTTAAAGACTATGGTTAAGTTTTTAAAGCATGAGTTCATTAACCATTTAGGAATTTGAAGAAAGAGGAAGAATTAATGATATAACATGGCATCCATAATAAGAATGCAGATCTGAAATTAATTACAAATAATCAACAAACCATAACAACAAAGTTGTTAACGGAGTTCGGCAAGATCGCCTACGTCTCTGGGCCTTTGTCTCAGTGGGTGAGGCTTTCTTATTTCTCTTCAAAGCTTAAACATTACATCTGAAAAGTGTCAAATGGATTACAAATTGGTTTGTCTATGTTATTCTAGACCTCAAGAACCCAAGACAACTGACGGCACTAAAAACGGTTGAGCGAAGCTCCCGGAATTGGCCCACAAAGTTCCTCTCCTCAATGGCTTCCCTGCATAAAATTGACTTTGGCGTCACAATTATATAGCATTTCTCCTCCTCTGAACCTCCCCAAGGCTTCCAAAAACATCTATTTTATATAGATTTGAATTTGGTAACATCCTCCCAACTTCCTCTCAAGATCTAGACTAAAAAAGGGCTCAAGATCCCCCAGTAATGGAAAAAGTCCATTAAAAACAAACTTAAAATCAAATAAAATCCAAAAACTTTAGAAAATGACCCACATAGGCAAAAATTTGGGCGCACAACCCCCTTTCTCTGGGACCCTGGTCATATGGGTCTCTACCATGTGGCCGAGGGCTGGTTGGCGCGCTCATCTTTAGCCCCTAAGTCTCGACCCTTAGTCGTTGGCATGGCCATATGGCCTGGTGCTAAGCCTCTACATGCTCCACATGTTAAGCCCTGGCTCCTGGTCTCTAGGCTCTAGCCCATGTGGCCAAGCCCCAAACCTCTGTGCACCATATAGTTGTAACTCCTTGTCGTTAGCCCCTGTTGGTCGGGGTTGGCCCCCGCCAACTGGGGCTTATCCCAAACAACACCCCACTGTCAACTCATATAATAAATGTGTCGTTTGGTTAACAATTCACACCCATAGACCGGTCGGTCCACCGGAGGTTGCGAAGACGTTGATAAATCCGTGAGGTCAGGGGTTTGAATCCCCTGGAGCTACAACAACTTTTTTAAACTAGTTGTCATTGAAAAAATCCGGGGTGTCACGTGGCGCCCTCTGATTGGGCCATGTGTCATCGTGTGATTGGTCCATACCAGCACAGTCGGTGACACAAACAACGTCTAGTCAACCTGCCACGTCACCATCGTACATCCCAATCAGCTGCCACGTCATATTTTGTACAGCCTTGTCACCTACCACATCATCTGTCGTACAACCACGTTTCGTGCCACATCACATCCCTACTACATAGTCACCCTGCCATGTCAGCATTTGTACGGCCCATCTGTCATCCATATAGCCACGTGTCATCCTGTCCTTGGGCCACGTCACTGTACGGACTACCATGTGTAATTCGTACAGTGACACGTGTCAAATATGTACAAGTGCCAACTCAGCCCAAAAGTGTCGAATCTAAGTGACACATGTCACCTTTTGGTGACCCCACATCAGCATGATGACATCATGATGATTTCAGCATTGACTTTTTGCCTGTTTGGAAATTTGATCAGAATGCGATAACTTTCGCATACAGTGTCTGTTTGAGGAAAAAATTATATGGCCAGAATTAGCGCGATGAGATGAACGTAACGGCGTTGGTTTCGTCCAATTATGAGAACTTTGTTTTTTAGGCCTTCCTGGATCCATTTTGGATCACGCCTCCCCACTGAGACCTTTTGGTCGTCCAAAAGGGTACTAACCAGGCATCAAGTGCAGGATAGGCCACCCCACTTGTTCTTTGTCTTTAAACTTTGTCCTGTGCACCTGTCTCATCAAGATCAATTGAAAAAAAACCATGACAATTGACAGCATATTGTTAGCCACTTGTACTCTGTCACATCTTACTGAAGCCACTACCATCCATGTTGAAAACATTAGCAATGATAACATCAGAAATATGATTGCAAATGAGCTAATATGTTTGTAGTACTTGCACGACATTAGCTTATCTTGAAGCAAAGTATGATTGAACTTCCATTCTACAATTATCTCATGTTCATGCTTAAGATCAATTTTTTTATCTGGCACAAGTATAGGTATGTTCCTTGCATGAGTTTCCTTCCTTAATTGTTCCATTGTTTGAAGAGATTGATTTGATTTTAAGTGATGAGCATGTACAACATATTAATTTCCTTCTTTGATTAAGTGATATTGATTATGTTCCCTGTAGAATATTTCTTTGTGATCATACAAATAAGGACTGCCTAAGACCATTCCACATTCAATGAGTGGCACCACATCACACGTTACCTCACCCACAAATTTTGATGAAATTGCAAACTTTAAAGTGCATTGCTTTGTTATGTGCAATTTATTATTGTTGCTTATCCATTTAAGTGAGTAAGGTTTATGATGCATCTGAGTGTTTAATCCCAATTGTTTAACCACTTCCTCTGAAATCAAGTTAGATTGAGATCCACTATCTATCAATGTGTCTACCTTAGTATGCCTCATTGTGACCCTTATGTGAAACAATTTACTTCTAGAATATATCCATCACCAATTTTACCTGTCAAACCAACTACTGTGATTTTAGACTCATCACCTGAACTCGATCCCAAGTCTGTTGGTCATGTTGTTGTTGCAGTTGTTTGCCTCCCTTTCCTCTCTTTGAACTACTTCAGTCTCTTCTCGGAATGTGATTGCTAGCAATGTTCATCATCACGCCCTTCTTTCTTGCAATGCTTTCAAGAGAGTTTCTCTTCCTTTCTTTTCAATGAATTTTCTTTCTTCCCATTCCACTTCCTTTTGTCCTATTTTCTTGAAGACGATTCCCCTGATACACCAACTCATGTCTTCCCTGCCTCAATGTATGTTGCTTGAATAGAAATCTCACCAAGATTAGTAGGTCAAAACATACAGACATTGTTATGAATGTGTGCAGGTGAACCCCCTATATACTTCATAAGATTTTCTTGGGTATGTAATGGAATGTCTAACATTAATGCCATCTTAAGAAATTCATTTGTGTATTCTTGCAATGTTTGTCCCTTTCTTAGTTTAAGACCTTTCCATTCAATTAAAGACTTCTCTTTATAACCCAAAGGATAAAATTATTTTTTAAGTGTAGAAACAAAAACTTTCCATGATGGAAATACATTACCCAGTAGTTGCGTGCCATTTTGCAACTTGCTTTGCCACTAGATGAGTGTTTTGCCTGCAAGTCGAAGCGATGCCAATTTGATTTGAGTTGCCTCATCCTTGATTTGTTGCACACTTTCATAAACTTCCATTCGTCTGAGCCAATTATCAATCCTCTCTACATTGACTTCACCATCATACATGGGTAATTCAAACTTCACATCAAGCTTAAGTAAAGGCATATCATGTTTATGTTTATGGGAATGTTTTCTTGCGGTGGACTTGGAACTTGTACTTGAAGAAGAAGAAGTTGATGGAGAAGAAGGAGGTGAAGCAAGAGGTTTAGGAGGATCCTCTCCTTCTTCACTTTTGGATTTTGAAGATTCAACTAGAATAGGTCTCTTCTGCTCCAAGTAATTATCATATAAAACCTTTACCATCTCCGACATGGCGAAGAAGGTCTTTTGAAACTCTATCTCGTTATGAGAAAGTCCCTCTTTTGATGCCATCTTCTCACTTTGAGAAGTTCTCTTTCTCGATCCAATCTCAGGATTCTCTTCAACAAGATTGCCTTCACCACGATTCAACTTTTCCCTGGTAATCATGCAAACTCAAAAAACCAACCATCAACCTGCTCTGATACCACTTGATCCGAAAAGATCTTTTAAAGACAATGGTTAAGTTTTTAAAGCATGAGTTCATTAACCATTTAGGAATTTGAAGAAAGAGAAAGAATTAATGATATAACATGGAAGCCATAATAAGAATGCATATCTGAAAGTAATCACAAAGAATCAGCAAACCATAACAACAAAGTTGTTAACGGAGTTCGGAAAGATCGCCTACGTCTATGGGCCTTTGTCTGAGTGGGTGAGGCTTTCTTATTTCTCTTCAAATCTTAAAAATTACATCGGAAAAATGTCAAATGGATTACAAACTAGCCTGGTTGTGTTCTACTAGACCTCAATAACCCAACATAACTAACGGCACTGAAAACGGTTGAGCGAAGCTCCCGGAATTGGCCCGCAAAGTTCCTCTCCTCAATGGCTTCCCTGCATAAAACTGACTTTGCCTTCACAATTCTATAGCATTTCTCCTCCTCTGAACCTCCCCAAGGCTGCCAAAAACCTCTGGTTTATATAGATTTTAAGTTGGTAACATCCTCCCAACTTCCTCCCAAGATCTGGCCTCAAAAAGGGCTCCCCCAATAATGGACAAAATCCATTAAAATAGGCTTAAAATCAAATAAAATCCAAAAACTTTAGAAAATAACCCACATAGGCAAAAATTTGGGCACGCAACCACCTTTCTCTAGGCCCCTGGTCGTATGGGTCTCTACCATGTGGTTGAGGGCTAGATGGCACATTGGTCTTTAGCCCCTAAGTCTCGACCCTTGGTCATTGGCATGGCCATATGGCCTGGTGCTAAGCCTCCACGTGCTCCACATGTCAAGCCATGGCTCCTCGTCTCTAAACTCTGACCCATGTGGCTAAGCCCCAAACCTTCGCGTGCCATATAAATGTAACTTTTGGTCGTTAGCCCCTGGTCGGTCAGGGTTGGCCCCCGCCGACCGAGGCTTATCCCAAACCACATGCCACCGTCAACTCATATAATAAATGTGTCATTTGGTTAACAAGTCACACCCATAGACTGGTCGGTCCGTCAGAGGTTTCCAAGACATTGATCAATCCGTGAGGTCAGGGGTACGAATCCCACAGAGCTACAACAACTTTTTTAAACTAGCTGTCATTAACAAAATCTGGGGTGCCACATGGCACCCTCTGATTGGGCCATGTGTCACCATGTGATTGATCTGTACCAACACAGTTAGTGACATGGTCAACATCCAGTCAGTCTGCTACATCACCATCGTACATCCTAGTCAACTGCCATGTCAGATTCCGTACAACCCTGTCACCTGCCCAGTCAACTGCAACGTCATTTGTTGTACAGCCACATGTCGTGCCACGTCACATATGTACTGCACAGTAACCCTGCCACGTCAGCATCTATATGGCCCAGATTTCATCCTCACAACCACGTGTCAGCCTGTCGTTGGGCCACGTCACTATACGGACTGCCATGTGTCACCCGTACAGTGACACGTGTCAAATCTATACAGTGACACTTGTCAAATCCATATAGGTGCCAACTCAGCCCAAAAGTGTTGAATCTGAGTGACACATGTCACCTCCTGGTGATGCCATGTCAGCATGATGATGTCATGTTGAAGTCACTTATCGTACTACTGACGTCAGCATTGACTTTGACCAGTTGACTTTTTGACTTTTTGGAAATTTGATTAGAACGTCATAACTTTCGCATATGGTGTCTGTTTGAGGTAAAAATTATATGGTCGGACTCAGCGCGACGAGACGGAAGAAATGGTGTCAGTTTCGTCGAATTCCGAGAACTTTGATTTTTAGGCCTTCCTAGATCCATTTTGGATCACCCACCTTGGTTTCAAATTGGAAACATCAAAAAAGAACAGAAGGTTGTAAATCGGCTTGGAAAAAGGTTGCATTAAAAATGAAGGTGCAACACATCCTCTACAAAGGCACCCGTAAATGAGATACTACAGTCCCTTATATTTCATGAACCCCATGCCCAAGAGTCTTTCCCCCATCCATGTCACTTTTTCCACATGTCTTAGAGAGGGGTCAACTTGGGAAACACTCCTAGACTTGAGGTACGATTCACCCAATAGGTCGCTTGTCAACCCTCCCATTCCTAAACTTGGCCAATTGCATAGGGTCTTTGATCACTTGTTTATTTTGATGAGGTGGTTTAGATTTATATTCTTAGATGGCTCTATTATTGATTTGATTTAATTATCATGATGCATTTGACTTGAGATCCTTAGAGGGCACATTCATTGTCTTTGTAGGACCTAGTTGGTGGACAGATTTGGAAGAACAAGCCTAGCTTGGGATTCCTTGGGGCTTGAAGCCTAGAGGTTGAATACCATGGCCCGCACACCGGATGACGATGTTAGCTTTTGGAGGTCTGAGGAGATACCATGGATGACATAGACCAGCCCAACGATTTTCTCTTGAGGCTAAAACGCCACTTTTGAGGAGGTTGACGTCACCCTAGGGCTAGGGCTTGTGGTGGTGGTGGTGTTGCTTGACACTTGGCATATTTGGATGGAGAAGGGCACCCTGAGGACACTAGCACTTGAAAGGGAGGTTTTTGGAGGCTTGATGTTTCATCTCCAAGATCAATGATTTGCTAAAGATTCCAAAATGTTTCCCTAGAGGGGTGACGTCATGCTTCTTTAGGGTTTCTTATGTGCATTTTGGGGTTAAATTTTAATTGTATATTGTAAAGGGGAAAACTTAGGGGTTTTGTCCCCTTACTTTGTGGTTTACCCTAAAATTAAGTGGACAAACACTTTTAGTAGGATTTGTATAAATATAGATCATTTCATTTCATTTTTACATCATAACTCTCCCATCTTGGAGAGGATTCTTGGCTGAAATTTGCACCCTATTTGGGAAATTTTGTCTATCTCTCTTACTGCTATCTCTTACTTTGGTTTGCTTTATATATCAGATGAAGAAGTAAGGCACTATCTTTCTTGGAGAAATTTTCTTGTTTTAATGGTGGATTTTCTTGGTTAAAAGGAGTTTATCTTGTTAATGCTTGGAAAAGGTAAGGAATCTTTCATGTTATTGCTTCTTTTCTTGGTCATAAGGTTAATTTGTGAATATTTGGGGAGTATAAGGGCATAATATGCCAATAATCCCATCATATTTATCTTGGAATAATTTGTTGCATAAAGGACTACTAGGAGGAGTAAAAGTGTTTACACCCTCCTAGGGTTTTCCTTAGCTAGTTGTGCTTGCTTTGGGGAGTAAAAGGGCTTACACCCACAAGGAAGTATTACAACTATCTCTTTCGTTTTTAAATACTCCATGACCCAATAGTTAAAGGCACTAATCTCTTGCATTGGAGAAATAAAATCAATGCATTGGGATACGTAGAATTATGAGATATCGAAATTGTTTAAGTTAGAATCTTGTGTACATGTTATAATCTTTAAGTAAGTGGGTCACCCTTGTGTTAGATTATTCCTTCACATAAGTGAGGGAGGGTTTATCTGAGGTGATAGTGGGTAAAATCTCCCATCTCTATCGTCATTCAGTGGATTGGGTCGGGCATTTCCCAACCTACAGTTTGTGCGATAACATTTGGTGTTATTGTTGGGGAGGATTTTGAATCCTATTTCGTGCCCTAACGACACTTTGGCAAGCTACCATCCCAAAGCCTTTACCCCTAGCTTGTATAGCGACTCCACTTGAAGAATGTTCTCCTTCCACCTTCGATGTTCTCTTCTTGAAGCTTATCTGGTGACTCCACTTGTGGAAAGTTCCCTTTCCCTTCCCTCCATTTTTTATGAACATTAAGTTCATTTTAAGACTCCATTGAAGTGACATCCCAGATAATGGAACCATGGAATCACTGGATTTACCTTGGGCCTTCCACAAGGTATACCATTCTTTCAATGTTCAAAACATCCTTGGATACCCGAACCTTTTCCCTGCAGGGTGGAGGGAAAATTGCCCCAAATTCAATGGTGACCCAACTCTAGCAGTCACCCATGTTATGGACTATATGAGGTATGCTTCAAGTATAAACTTAATGCATGAGGATGTACTAATGAATATTTATGTATCTTCTCTAGAAATGAGTCAAAGAAAATGGCTTACAGGCTCATGTGATCTGAAAAGTATCTGGTCTTCTACAAAGCTTGTTGAAGAATTTCTCAGGTATTGGGGGTCGGCTACTTAGGATTTTCAAAATACCCTTCAAGAGCTCAAATATTCCCTTTACAGAGAAGTTTTTACGGTGGATGACCAGACAACAACTGAAGAGTGTGAAGTTGAAGAAGAATATCACCCACCACCTGCAGAAGAAGTGCTTGAAGAACATATCCATGAAGAAGGTTATCAAGAAGATCTCGATGATGAAGACCTTGATGAGACATCAGTGTCCATTTTCTCGCTTGATGAAGGTGAAGTTATCCATTCTTGGCTTCCTCTTGCACATGAATATTAAAAAAATAATTGGATTCAATGATACAGATGATCTCATGGAGGACCCCTTTGATGTGGTTGTTCAACACATTGATGATTTCATACATGTCGGGAGGCGTATATGGGATGTGGTTTGCTACACTTTTGATAAAGATCCCATTTACGACGTTGAAGGTAGTTCTCAAACAATAAGAGTTGAATTGTCATCTTCAAAGGATTGGTCTTCATTCACATATGATTCAGATGCTTGGCATCCTGGTAATGATATGATCACAAATTTATTCTAGGATGATTCATCATAGCATACTCATGAATATTTCCAACCACCTTCATGCTCATATCTTGATGGATACCAGGTCATAGCCATTCTAGAGCAGTCAAAATCTCACCCTGCAAAGCGAAAACATTCTCATCTTGAGGCTTTTTACAGTGATTTATGGATGAAGAGGCAACGTCTTTCTTTCTCCAGACACGAGACAATTCCTTACCTCTTTTCTTCTTCTCTAAGGAATCATCGGGATTTTTTGGGACCTCTCATGTCTCCTCAATATTCAACAAGAATCAATCATGCTAATGGGGATGAATATGAGCCATCGTCTACATATGGTAGCCCTCTTCATAGATGGATTGATCGAGGTAGTAGCTATCCTTTGGGGCAGGATTTACGGGATGATCAAAATTGTGGTTACTCTTTTCAGCAAGATTTCCTCCCTCCTACCCATCTCCATGAGTTGTATTTTATGATTGATTATATGTCTATTTATGTGCATGATTGTTATTTTCTTAACTTATCCTTGTTGTATTACATAATTAAGCATAGGGGGAGATACCTTTATGAGATGATCAATTGGTTGCACTAGTTTTATGACTTCACCTGACATCACCTATTGCATGGTCTTCAGGGCCGGAGGTAAGTAGGTAGGTCATATTGATTTCTTGCATTTACATATTGATTACTCATAGTAGTTTAGTTGCATTTCATATTTCATTTTGCTCTACTTGCATATTTCTTTCATCATATTACATGTTTAGTTTAAAATATTTTTGAAAAACTGCTAAAATTTTATTTTCTAGATTACTTGTAATTTTTAGTTATTTGATATATATGGATGAAGGGTGATAGAACCACCCTAGAATTCATGGTTTTATATTTCAGTGTAGGCACAGGTCCACTAGTAGATGATATGGTTCCCATGCACTCTACGATGAGTACATGTCACCAAGTAGTAGCCAAATGTTATCCCCGATTTTTGGGGATAACTAAGGAGATGATGTCTCGAGGCCCTAAAATTGCAGACATGGAGTACCGAGAGATAGCTTGACCAACAGTGTCTACTTGCACAGATAGAGAACCACCTCACCACCATCGTTCCAGGTTCATCATGAGGGTATCCACCACATCAACTGGCTTTAAGAAGACATACGGTCTTTATCCATGAGGTACAATCCAGGTGTTATGGTGAGTGTCATTTCAATATTTGAGGCATTTGAGTTTGTACATTTTAAACTACTTTTAATTATGTAACGTTTTCTTAGACATTATGCTCTTTTCCCTATTACACTTTGGTGGTTGGCATTGCACCATAGTAAGTGGGTCACCCTTAGGGATATGTTTTCTATTCAGAGGTCCTCTTGATGAGTCATCGTGCAATTCTCGACCATATTTGTCACTTTCCACTCTAAGCATCCCCTCATCTCCTTACCTTTTGGGATTTTCGGGTGTACTAACCCAAGAAGGGATTGTCCTTGTTTCATGGGAAGAAGGGGTTGAAGGCCCAAAGGCTTGTAGCTGGAAAAAGATAAAATACAAATATGAACCTTCTAAATGCTCACCTATGGATCCCGAGGATAATGAAATGTCTCTCATAAGAAACCGATGGGACTTGTAAAAAATAATTCATGAAAAAATCCAACCGAAGTAGACCATGTGTGAGCATTTTTTTCCATGCTTAAGTAGAAGCCCCACACATGACTTCAACTTGGGGAAGAATGATGTGACCAAGGTAGAGTCAAGGTGGGCACTGTTTTTAATGCTTATGTAGAATCCCCACCTTGGTTTCAACTTGGAAACATCAAAAAAGAACAAAAGGCAATAAATGGGCTTGGAAAAAGGTTGCATTGAAAACGAAGGTGCAACACACCCTCTACAAAGGCACCCATAAATGAGATACTACAATCCCTTATATTTCATGAACCCCATGCCCAAGAGTCTTTCCCCCATCCATGTCACTTTTTCCACATGTCTTAAAGAGGGGTAATCTTGGAAAAAACTCTTAGACATGAGGTACGATTCACCCAATAGGTCGCTTGTCAACCCTCCCATTCCTAAACTTGGCAAATTGCATAGGGTCTTTTAGCACTTATTTATTTTGAAGAGGTGGTTTTGATGTACATTCTTAGATGGATCTATTATTGATTTGATTTACTTATCATGATGCATTTGACCTGAGATCCTTGGAAGGTGCATTCATTGTCGTTGCAGGGCCTAGTTGGTGGACAAATTTGGAAGAACAAACCTAGCTTAGGCTTCCTTGGGGCTTGAATCCCATAGGTTGGATACCATGGCCCACACACCAGATGACGATGTTATATTTTGGAGGCATGAGGAGATACCATGGAGGACATAACCCAACCTTTATCTAGCCCAATGATTTTCTCTTGAGCTTGAAACGTCACTTTTGAGAATGTTGACGTCACCCTAGGGCTAGGGATTGTGGTGGTGGTGGTGTTGCTTCAAACTTGGCATCTTTGGATGGAGAGGGGCACCTTGAGGACCCTATAACTTAAGAGGGAGGACTTTGGAGGTGCAACGTTTCATATCCAAGCTCAACGATTTGCTAAAGATGCCAAAATGTTGCCCTAGAGGGGTGACATCACGCTTCTTTAGGGTTTCGTATGTGCATTTTGGGGTTAAATTTGAATTTTATATTGTAAAGGTGAAAAGTAAGGGTTTTTGTCCCCCTACTTTGTGGTTTACCGTAAAATTAAGTGGACAAACACTTTTAGTAGGATTTGTATAAATAGAGATCATTTCATTTCATTTTTACATCATAACTCTCCCATCTTGAAGAGGATTCTTGGTTGAAATTTGCACCCTACTTGGGAAATTTTGTTTATCTCTCTTGCTACTATGGTTTTCTTTGGCTATTGGATGAAGAAGTAAGAAACTATCTTTATTGTAGGCTTTTTATTTCTTTTATGGTGGATTTTCTTGGTTAAAAGGAGTTTATCGTGTTAATGCTTGGACTAGGTAATGAATCTTTCATTTTATTGCTTCTTTTCTTGGTCACAAGGTTAATTTGCTAATATTTTGGAGCGTACAAGGGAATACAAACCCACTAATCCCATTATATTTGTCTTGGAATAATTTGTTGCATAAAGGATTACTGGGAGGAGCAAAAGGGTTTACACCCTCCTAGGGTTTTCCTTAACTAGTTGTGCTTGCCTTGGGGAGTAAAATGGCTTACACCCCCAAGGAAGTAGCACAACTGGATCTTTCATTTTTAAAGACTCCATAACCCAATAGTTGGATTCATTTCTACATGTTATAAGCTTTCTTGTGCCCTAAGGGCGTCCTCTTTTAGCCAAGGATTTCATAGTTGCAATAAATTTAATGCTACAACCATTAGTGTTGCAACAAACTTCACCTGGAACTCCTCCTTGTGACGACTTCTTCCTTCACATGAGTCAGGGAGGGTTTATCTGAGGTGTAAGTGGGTAAACTCTCCCACTTTTATCACCATCCAGTGGACTGGGTCGGGCTTTTCCCAACCTATAGTTTGTGCAATAACATGGAAAATA
Source organism: Picea engelmannii (assembly GCA_009831015.1). NCBI lineage: Eukaryota > Viridiplantae > Streptophyta > Pinopsida > Pinales > Pinaceae > Picea > Picea engelmannii. The sequence continues at coordinate 259,596 of ML802771.1, forward strand.
CCTGAACTTATGAATTATAATCTTCAATATCACCTAAGTGCTTGATTCTTTTCAATTGACTGAATTAGTATTGTTCCCAATCTTTCCCATAGTATGCTTTCAAATCTTTCGTAAATAAACCCCGAGTATAATGAAACGAATGGGGCTTCATTTTAACTACCCATTGATCCCATTGATACGATTTTATCTCAAAGTACAAATTTGCTATGTGAATCATTTGCTTATCATCAGTAATATTATGGAGTTCAAAATATTGTTCTATCTGGTTCACCCATGTAAAGACCTATGTTCCATCAAACTTCCTTAATTCAACCTTGGTAATGTTCACTCATTTTGGAGACCATCCATAAGTAAGTCCATTATTTGAGTTAAATACCCCTAGAAAATTCTTAATATTGGAAGGTTGTTCAATTTGAATACTACCCTTATTTTTCATGAGTCCCTTCATATACCTTATCAATTTTAGGAAACCTCCCATTTAATAATTCTAAAATCTTCTTTTCCATTTGTTCCAACTTTCCGTCCATTTTTTTGTTCCAACTATCCCATCGTTATTTTCATATGTTCCTTATTTTCATCCATCTTCCTTTCCATTTCTATTTGAGTATCAATCAAATCAACCTGCTTCACTAACCTACCCTTCAATTCGTTGATTTTGACTCTCCAATTTGGATAGTTGGTTTTGTATATCCTCATTTTCTTCATGAGTCATGGAGGAGATTTCAAGAGGCTTAACTGGTGAATTAAATTGTGGATATTTCTTTGGAGCCATGGAAAAAAGTTATTGGGTCCTAAGGACAAGGGAGTGGTAGGTGCTATAGCTCTTTGATATACTTGTGGGGTCCAATAATAATAATCGGTCCAATATCTTAGGGAACTAACTAAGGAGGCTCAATCATGCCCTTAGTTGTACTACTCGACATCCCAGGTGTTGATACTTAAAAGAAGCACAACATAAAGTTATTTCCTGCAAATAGGTTGCTATATATATATATAATACTAGATAGGTGGGACACCTTGATAAAAACAATGATAGAAATCGCTCTTCTTATTTGCACTCATAATCAACTTACAAAAAAGATTCACAGTTTCGAAGAATAAGAGTGGAAATCCTAACCTATTTCCATGTGCAAATAGTGGATGATAAGGGTGCTAGCAATTTGATTTCAAAATAAAGGAAATGTTTATTGTATTAAACATATTAGTCCACTCTTGCTACCCTTAGGTTTTGATATATTGTTTCAAATATCAGCCATATGCCATTGATGGCATATTTGCATGCATGGGCAAAAAATTATTATGTTGAATGTAATACCCCAATAGGGAGGAATGTGGGACATATTATTTCAATGCTAAGTGTTAAATGGTCACATTATCGTTATGGAGTTCATATTAGAGGTTGGTTCGACTTTGAATTTGGAAATGGTATATTATGATCTATGCATATTAGATATATGATGGTGATATCCTATGATTGGAATGTTGAATTTTCACTATGCTAGACTCAAGCATGAGGTTTATTTAATTTTAGCATTTACTTGATCCATAAACAAATGCAGCTACACAATGTACAAGTGTTTCAATAACCAAGATCACAAGAAGAATAACCGTGCAAAGGAACACAAGAAATACTCTCGGAAAACCCTTCTCAACAAGGGAGAAAAACCCATCAATCCTTTGCTATATTATCAAGAGAAGATCCTCCAACCATGAAACCCTAATGCACACAAGAGGGTGCTCTACTACCTTGAAACACCCAAGAGAGGTGCGCACTCCAGCCCTAAAATTATACTTGCTGAAATTCTGAAATGACAAGTGACTTGTGTGTTTCCTCAATGGGGAAATCACCTTTATTTATACTAGACTAGACAGACCAAAAATGGTGTCTATTGGCACAACAAGGCCGACCTCAACAACTTAGAAAATAATTAATTATTACAATAAACATTAATTATCTTTCACATATGGTGGAGTCGACTTGTACCCTTTACATCACAATTAGGGTTATAGGTAAATCTTACTCTCATAAAATATATCACGGGATCTCACACATCCACTAGTGCTCAGCCACTAGGGGCACATCCACCTGTGCTTAACGACAGGGACGTCCTACTAAAAATATCTCTATCTCACTAAGTCCACATGAGAATCATTTGGAGTACCATATCAAGCCTGACTCAACTGAGTCCACAAGGCAGGATACCACATGTCATAACAACTCAGTCCAAAGTCTGGCGTACACCCATCACATAGGCACCTTCACCCCACATAGGTACGCATCGTTTAATCTCAATCCAGAGAGGAACGACACACCCATCTCATGAGCATCCTCACCCCACACAAGGGCACACATCGTCTCATCTCAGTCCATAGAGGAACGACACACCCATCGCATGGGCACACCCAACACATCGGCTCTCACAGGTTGACTCACTCAGTCTGTGTCTTGGCGGATGTCTCACGAAGTTGTAATCATCAACACTCCCTCTCAGCTAGGGAGGCATTCTCCACCAGGCCAAGTCTCTCACGGAAGTACTCGAACTTCATCTTGGCAAGCGGTTTGGTGAAGATATCTGAAATCTTCTCATGTGTAGGAAGGTATTGCACGTGTACTGCTTTCCTCTACATCATGTATCTGATATAATGATATTTTATCTCAATGTGTTTTTATCTATCATGAAACACATGGTTCTCAAAGAGCTTCACACAACTATGGTTTTCACAATGAATAATGGTAGGATCCATCTCGTGATCAAATAAATCTGTCAGGAGCTTGCGAAGCCACACTGCTTCGTGGACTGCCACACTTCAACCTGCACACATGAGTTTTCTCATCGTGTATCATGAATCCTTTTGGCTGCTCGATGTAAACTTCTTCATCAATCACGTCATTGAGAAATGATGTCTTTACATCCATCTGATGTAGTTTCCAACCCATGGATGCAACTACAGATGGAAGTGTATTGGGCTACTGGAGTAAATGTCTCCTCATAATCAATTCCCTCCACCTGTGAGAATCCTCTGGCTACAAATCTCGCTTTGTATTTCTCGACACTTCCATCGTCTGCATACTTAATCTTATAGATCCACTTGGAAGTTATTACAGACTTCCCTTCTGGTCTCGGAACAATATCCCACACATCATTCTTCAATATGGATTGATACTCTTCTGCCATGGCATCTTTCCATACATGTTGACATGTTGCTTCTCCATGAAAATAAGGATCAATATCAATGATGTGGCTCATGGCTGAAAAATAGCTCGAAAATCTCTTTGGTCTCTTTCTCTCTCGGAATGTGCCTTGACAAGATGCATGTCACTCTGCCTCCTGTAGATTTTGTCAAGCCCAGGTAGGTCTTTTATGGCCTACTGCAATGTCTCTGGGAACATCAACTGGAACAACTAGATCAACTGGAACAATGGTTGTCTCCCTCTGAACTGTTGAAGGGGGAGAGGATACTGGCTCGCTGTCAATCTCCATCTGAGATTCTCCGAATCTTCGAAAGGCTATCTTCTCCTCAAACATGACATCTCTGCTCACCTCAATCTATCTTTGACCACGGATGTAGATTCGATATGCCTTTGAAGATTCATTGTACCCCACAAATGTACCCTTTCTGCCTAAGGGGTCTAGCTTAGACCTTTTCTCTTTGGGTACATGAAAGTATACTGGACATCCAAATATCCTGAAGTGCCCAATCTTAGGATTCTCTCTGGTGAAGGCTTCTTTGGGAGCTATGTTCTTCAAAATATGGTGAGGACTTATGTTCTAAACATATATTGTTGTCATGCATGATTTTTCCCACAAAATCATAGGTAGTCTCTGATCATGTATCATTGCTTTGGTTTCCTCAATGATGGTTATGTTCTTCCTCTCTGCAACCCCATTTTGCTGAGGGTTGTAAGGAACTGTGTACTCCCTATTGATCCTTGCTTCAATACATAGGTTGTTGAAATCCTTGGAGGTGTATTCTCCTCCATGATCTGATCTTAGTACCTTGATCTTTCTTTCGATCAGGTTCTCAACCTGAGCTTTGAATTCTTGAAATCTTGCAAGGACTCCATCTTTGGTCTTCAGAAAATAAATCCAAGTTTTTCGAGAGTGATCATCTATGAAGAGTACATAGTACAAATATCCATTCATGGAGGCAACAGTCATTGGCCCACACACATATGAATGTATCAAGTCCAATATTTCCTTGGATCTATTGTCATTGCTCAAGAAGGACCACTTGACATTCTTGCCAAGGGCACAACCTCTACAAACACCTTTATGTTGAATCTGTATCTTTGGAAGGCATGTTACCATTTTCCCTAGAGCCGGAAGGGCTCTATAATGAATGTGAGCAAGTCTCTTATGCCATAGCTCACTCAAGTTGATAGTATCATGTAACAGGGCATGGACTCGTCGGATAGTCAACCTATATAACTTGTTTTCCCGAACACCAATTACTTTGGCATAGCTTATATGTGAGTCCTTGTGCCATGCAAGAACTTTTCCTTCAGAAAATCTAACCTTGTAGCCTTTTTCTTCTAAGGCAGAAATGGAGACAAGGTTCCTCTTCATCCCAGGTACATATAGTACCTCACTTAACTAAAGAGGTATGTCAGAATCTAGTTGGAATGTAGAAGTTCCAACCCCTTTCACATTACATCTGGCATTGTCTCCAAGTACAACATGTAGATTGGTCTCTTTCTCGACAAGATATGTCAGATGATCTCTATATTCGTTCATGTTCCTGGAGGCACCACTGTCAATTAACCAAATATCATTATCAGTAGGAACCGTACCTGAGAGTGATAAAATGAATAAGAAATCTTCTTCTTTGATGTCTTCATCTCTCTGAAGTCTTGGCTTTCAGGAACTGAATTTGCTTGATCCATCAATCATATCTTCCATCATAGTTTTGTTCATCGTGTTTTTAGATTCTTCACAAACCCTTACCAACTGGGCTAGGAAACTTAACGGCTAGGTTAGGCTAGAAATATCAGGTTTTGTTGGGCTTATGACTGCCAACAATAAGCCTTGAAAGTCAGAAGAACACTGGTGAGCTGAAAATATCCTTCAATGAGCTGCAGAAACCCTAAATATGATTTTTTTGCAAAAAATTGTGAAACCCTAGGGCCAAAAATCCAAAATTATCGGAATTGCAATTCGAGAGTTGTTGTAGGTGCGCTGAGGGAGGCCATACACCACTATGCAATTTTTAGCCCCAACGTTTCAATATTAAGTGTTGGAACACCCAAAAAAGAGAGGGTCGTACGATTTCTGGAAACCCTAAGAGGGTTGTACGGTTCTGCATAAGAGAGAGGACAATTGCTAGAATCTTGTGCAATGGATTCTTCAATACCTATGCTCTGATTCCATGTTGGATTTCCACTATGCTAGGCTCAAACATGAGGTTTATTTCATTTTATCATTTACTTGAACCATAAACAAATGCAGCTACACAATGTACAAGTGTTGCAATAACCAAGATCACAAGAAGAATAACCATGCACAAGAACACAAGAAATATTATGGGAAAACCCTTCTCAACAAGGGAGAAAAAACCAACAATCCTTTTCTATATTCTCAAGAGAATATCCTCCAACCATGAAACCCTAATGCACACAATAGGGTGCTCTACTACCTTGAAACTTGCACCCAAGAGAGGTGCACACTTCAGCCCTAAAAGTGTACTTGTTGAAATTTTGAAATGACAAGTGACTTGTGTGTTTCCTCAATAGGGAAACCACCTTTATTTATACTAGACTAGACAGACCAAAAACAATGTCTATTGGCACAACATGGCCGACCTCAATAACTCAAAAATAATTAATTATTACAATAAACATTAATTATCTTTCACATATGGTGCAGTTGACCTGTACCCTTTCATCACAATTAGGGTTATAGGTAAATCTTATTCTCAGACAATATAGCAAGGGATCTCACACATCCACTAGTGCTCAAATATGGTTTGTAATGTTGTTAATGTTATTTTCTTTTGAGGACAGTTTTTATTGGTATGATAAAATGTTTGGACAAAAAATACATATTTAAACATATTTGTTTTGGACATCATGGATATGATGCTATTTTTGGATATAATCATGTTTATTTTGATATTAAGATATTTGACTATTAATATGAGGATGGGAGTTACAAGGCGGATATTTGAGTTAAATTTTTGGGGTATTATATTTCATGTTTTGATGATTATTAAAGAAATAAAAATTGGAGTGAGAAGGGGTCTCACCTATTTAGTTATTATTTAAATAGACCCTTATTTATATATTATTATTTATTTGTCTCAACTAATTAGTTAACCTAATTAAGCTTAACAAAAGAAAGGTAGTTGAACTGCCATAACTTATTTAGAAAGAATAAAAGCTCAATCAAAAGAAGAGACAAAGGGGGAGAGAACAAAAGGCGAACTTATGATATAAGGTCTACTCTATACTTGTGAGATAATTATTTTCTTCAATCATTTTGAGTTTACTAGAAAGCTAAACCATCTTGATGACATTTGGGTCTTATTTAAGGCAATAGGATTCAAAATTGAATCATACCTTTCAGAAACTTGTTTCTAAAGGTGTAAGATCTATCTTTGGCAGTATGTGTGTTCTTATTTGTTTATGGATTAGATTTCATGACTGATAAAGAATATTTTGCAGAGTCAAGTGACAACATTTTTATGGGAAGTTGATCCAGATCTTTAGCTTCAATTTTCTTTTGTTGTGAGAGTCTTTTTGTATGGTGCTCATCGGAGACTTTTAAGTTTGACTTTGGTCCCACCCTCGCAGGGGTTTGTAAAGAGAGTTATGCTTTGTATCTTAGAATGAAGTTAATATAAAAAATCAGATTTCTGATTTCAGTTTCACATGCGTATCTTAATGATATTGTTTAGATTTTACTTTTATTCTCGTCTCTTTTCCTGTACACACTTATGTATATCTTTGCTTTCTTTCTTTTGAACAGTTACATATAACATATAAAATCAGCCTTAGTCCATAGTACATATTGCCTATGGATTAAGATATTGTTTTGAATTGAAGGTTGTAAACTCCGGGTAACATTCCCAACTATCTTGCCTTAGCCTAGCAAGATCTGAAAAATGCTTGAGTAAGGTTCTTCATACCTTTTCCTCAACATTTATTTGGCGACCATACTCGATAGATGTTTCCATATCTCTCTGGTTGATTGTATCATGATTGTATTTTATTTTTTTGTTTTGTCTTATTACTCTTTGATTGGTTTTATCCATGACAGTACCTGTTGCGAGACAACCCAATATTGGAAACAATCTTGATGACCAGACCAACATTACCTTGACTTTATTCAACACTATTTTAGAAACTGCTAGTACTTGTGTTGAACTTGAACGCTCTTGGGAAGTAATTGAAAGGGACATAAATGTTCATGAACGTTGGGAAGCTAGACAAAGGAATCCCATAAATCAACAGTAATCTTTCCTCTTACATGTTTAATCTTTTATTTCATGTCCTTTAAGTCTCGTATTTCTCAATGAAGAAGAGGATTATCCCTTGAAGTTACCCCTATTTTTGAAATAAGAAGGAGAAAAATTGTCTTATCAAAACAACAAAGTTCTCTTAGGAGAACCCTATCTGACTATGCCAGTTCATCTTCATCACCCATACCTTTCACCTTAAATATGATGTCCTCGGGTAGTGATAGTGGCACCGGAGGTTCCTCCTCCTCACAACCTTCTCCTTCATATGTGATTGGTAGTATCTATAGTCATCAAATCCCTATTCAATCTAGTACCAATCTTGCTAAGGTCATTAAGAAATATGGGCTTTTCCAATTTGAGGAAGATGATACAACCAACCCTAGCACGTGTCTTCTCCCTTGAATCTCGCACCAGTCACCCAACCATTACTGAAATTCAAAAATCATTTACCTAAGTTCTCAGGAAATGGTACCGTCACCACAAATGAACACTTGGTAGCATTTTCTAATGCTTGTCATAACATAGGGGTGGATGTGTTTATTTGTCAATTCTCTTGAAGGGAAAGCTGCAACATATTTTTTTGATCTCCCACCCAAAATCCTTTCAACTTGGGAAGAATTGGTTCATTGGTTTAAGTCCACTTATGGACAACCCAAGAGTCCAGCTGATCAGTTAAGGGAATACAACAATATTTCCTATAAATATGGTGAAACCATTAAGTCTTTTAACCTTCGTTTCACCAAGCTATATAATCAAATTCCCGAACTAATCCGTCCTCAAAATCAAGTTGTGTTCATGCATTATTGCAATGCTTTACCTTCTCCTTATCGTCATAGACTTGAAGAAACAACTATTGACAATCTCGGTTCCGCCTCCAGACTTCCATAGAATATGAAGAGAAACTTGAAAGAATGGGTCTTCCTAAAGGAGGCTTGGTCAAGAAAGCATACATGTCTGCATTCTACAACTCATGCAAGATATGAATAATAGGATGATAGATTATGAACGAAAAGGAATTTCATCTTCCTCTTCCCCTAGGGCTTCTTCTTCTTCCATGACGCCTTTTAGAAATACTAATGGAAACACTTTCTAGCCAAAGGCCATAATGACTCGCACTTGGTGTAACTTCTGTGAAGAAAATCATGATGAGAACACCTGCGAAGTTAAAATAAATGCTAGAGATAACATCTTTGGAAAAAGGCTTGATACCACGATTGTTTTTTTAGATTGGGCCGAACTAGAGGATGTTATGGTAGTCAATACCAGGAATAAATCTTACACTGCCAAGAGAAAATTTGATCTTCCCCGCACTTCTTCTGCCCCAAGCTCATCTTCTCAAAGTGTTGATATACAAACTGTCAGAACTTCAAGTGATCAAGGAGTACCTTCTCCTCTTCCCTCTTCTAAGTACAATATCCTTAACCAATTGGCTAATATCAAAGTTGATGCTACCCTTTTGGACATGGTTGTCATCCCAGAACAATAGAAGCATCTTAAGGACTTTATGGAAGGTAAATTTTCCACCATAGACAATCTATTTGAAGAGTCGAAGGAAGAGGATTCAACTGTAAATAAGATAAGTGTAAATAACTTTAGGAAACCCCCCTTTCTATATTTCAGTAAAAATCATGGATAAAATAGATCATTGTTTCCTAATTGATGGTGGATCTGGTCCAAGTGTGATGTCTAAAATTATCATGGAAGAGCTGGGATTATCTTGTACCAACGAACAATTCTAGAAGCTTTCTCTCTTTTAATAATTTGCAGCAATCAACTATAGGTGAAATCAAGGATGTAACCCTAGTTTTGTGTGCACATCTCGAGATAAGGACAACTCTCAATATCCAAGTAATTGACATGTCGGTGAGTAACTACTCAATTATTTTGGGAAGGGAGTGACAAGCCTTAACTGGTGGATACCTTTCACTTGATGGTACACATTTTTCTGCCCCTCAAAATGGAAATAACATTATAGTTCTTAGGGAAGGAATAATTTCACCTGTTATAGAGAGTGTTTCCCAACCAAATGTAAATTATCTCGAAGAAGATTTGGGGGTGTACTCTATATTCGTTGATGAAGGTGACACTGTACTTGAACCAATTGATTTTGATGATGGCATGTGGCACATGCATTTTGTTGGCTCATGTTCTAACGAAGGTAATGGGGTCGACATCATTAGATATTCCCCAATAGGAAAAAATCACAATTTCTCTTATAGGTTGGAATTTGCTTGTACAATCAATGTTGTTGAGTTTGAGGCCTTATTGTTGGGTATTAAAAATGTATATAATCTTGGTTGTGGCCACCTTACAGTCTTTGGTGATTTTGAACTTGTTTTGAACCTTGTGTGGAAGATTTATGTACCAAACAATAAGTTACTTAAGAGTTAAGCTCAAGTTGTTTGGATGATGATCTCAAATTTGTTATCATTTAACATCACTCATGTTAAAAGGGAACTTAATTCAATGGTTGATAGATTAGTTGTTTTTTTGGCTTCCCCTACTCGACATCTTTTACCTCAAAGACCTGATTGTACGTTCCAATCTCTATAATGTCATCACCTCCCTGACAACGTAGAATCATGGCAACTTTTCCCTAGTGATGAAGGAATTTGCGCTTTCATACAAAATGAACCTTTTAAGCCCAAAGAAATCATCTTTGTTGAGGATGAAAATTTTCCTAAAGGCTTCACTCCTCTCGAAAGTTCATTTTCATCAAGTGATGTAGGCAACAAAGAAACACATAAAGAAGAGGAGTCAAACAGGAAATTTGGTGATACCATTTCCTTGAATATTGGGACATTTGAATCTCCAAATATCATTAAATTAGGTGCCCAATGTTTTGATGAAGAGAAAGCAAAATTCATGGAATTACTCTGTGAGTTTCAAGATGTTTTTGCATGGTCATACGAGGATATTCGTGTTTTGATCCTGCTCTCATACAATGTGCCATTCCTATCAGGGAAGGAGAAAAACCAGTTAGGCAAAGGAAAAGACCTATCAATCCTGTGCTTGAAGCCACTATTAGGAGAGAATTGGAAAATTTGTTGAAAGCTAATATAATCTTTCCAGTTAAGTATTCTGAATGGGTTTCAAATATGGTCCCTGTTCGGAAAACTATCGGTCAAATTAGATTATGTGTCGATTTCTGTGCATTAAACATAGCTAGTGTTAAAGACCATTTTATGCTTCCTAATATGGAAATGATCTTACAACAAGTTTCAGGGTCTCAAATGATCTCCTTACTTGACGGTTTTTCTGGATATAATAAAATCAAGGTAAAAAGGACTGATAGATATAAAACCACATTTACCACATGATGGGGCACATTTGCTTATGAACGTATGCCATTTGGCTTATCTAATGCAAGTGACACCTTTCAAATAGCTATGCAAATAGATTTTGACGATCTAATCGATAATATTATCCAAGTTTATCTTGATGATTTGATTGTTTATTCTAAAAACTGGTTGGATAATTTCGATCATCTTAGAAAAGTTCTCATGCGCTATAGAAAATTTGGTGTTTCTTTAAATCCCTCCAAATCTATTTTTGGTGTCACGAAGGGTAAGCTTCTCGGTCACATTGTTTTTGATTCATGGATAAGTATACATCCTGAGAGGATTACTGCCATTCTAAACCTCCCTGCCCCCACCTCCAAGAAAGAAGTTCAAGCTTTCATGGGCATTATTAATTTTGTTCGTAGATTTGTTCCTGATTTTGTTGTCATGGTTAAACCAATCCATAATATTTTGAAGCAAGATCGTTCTTTTTCTTGGATAGATGATGTCGAGAATTCTTTCCTTAGGATTAAGAAGGCGATTAGTTATGTGTTGGTTTTGGCGAAACCTAATTTTGAGAAAGATTTTATAGTATATACCAATGCCACTGAGGAAGCAATTTTTGCTATCCTCTTACAATGTGATGACTAGAACAATGAAAAACTTGTAGCTTACATGATTCGAAGTCTATCAGACGACGAGGTGAAATATTCTTATATTGATAAACATGCTTTCTCTCTTGTCAAAGCTATAGAAAAATTTCGCCATTTTATTTTGGGCAAACATATGTAGGTAAAAGTCCCTTTGCCTGCTGTCAAGTTTCTACTTTCGCAAACTTGTCTTTCAGGAAAACTTGCACATTGGCTTGCCAAAATTCAAGAGCATGATTTGACAATTATGACTTCAAAGACAATCAACGGATGAGACTTATCCCTTCACTTAGCTCACCATCCTGAACCAAGTGAATAACTTGACGATCAAGATAACCCTCTTTCAACGTTATTTTATATTGAAAATCAAAATTCTCTATATCTGAGTATCCTTGGTATAAGAATCTGGCGTATTATTTGCAGTATCAAAGGTGTCCAGATGAGTTGGATCCTCATCAGAGGAGGAGACTTCACCTTGAAGCTTCAAAGTATATTATTTTATGAGACTCCTTGACTAGAAGATCTGCTGATGGTTTGTTGCTACGATGTGTAAATGATGAAGAAGCACATAAATTATTACATGAAGTACATGGATCATCAACATCTGTCATCCATATTGGTGGCCATTTTTCTACTAAAGCTACTACTTTTAAGATCATAATAAACGGTTATTACTGGCCTTTGATCCTTTGTGATTCTTATAAATTTGCAAGGTCCTGTGATAAATTCCAAAAATTCACTAGTAAAGAACGTCTTTCTGCCATGCATTTACAACCCTTCCTTTCGGGTTTTCCTTTTTCTAAGTGGGGTCTAGACTTTATTGGTCCAATCAATCCTTCATCCTCTGCAGGACATATCTTTATTTTGACAGCCATTGATTACTTTACTAAGTGGACTAAGGTTGTCCCTCTTAGACATGCACACGATGAACAAGTAATTTATTTTCTAGAGTCTAATATATTTTCCAGATTTGGCCTTCCATTAGAAATCATTACAGACAATGTTCCAGACTTCATTTCTACAAAATTGACCCAATTTCTAGCTAAATTAGGTGTCAAGCATTTCACTTCGTCTTCTTATTATCCTCGGGGAAATGGACAAGTAGAGTCTATTAATAAAAACCTAGTCAGAATTATAAAGAGATTCATAGAAGACAAACCTCGCCAATGACACACACTTCTGACTTATGCTCTTTGGGCAGACCGTACAACCACCAAAGAAAGTACATGATTTACTCCCTTTAATCGTGTATACAACGAAGAGGCTATTCTACCTATTGAACTAGAACTTTCTTCCTTGTGGTTGATGCTACAAACCAAAGAATTAAATTCTTTTGATGTTTCTCAAAGGATAAATACACTGGTATCCCTGGAAGAAAAAAGAAATCTTGTCTTGGAAAATATGAAAAGGAGGCAACAAACAGTGAAGAAGTATTTTAACAAATGAGAAAAGGTTGTTGAATTTAAGATTGATGACAAAGTCTTACTATGGGATTCAACCCATGTTGAGAGAGGAAAACATTCTAAATTCCAAAAGTTATGGCTAGATCTATTTGAAATTGCTTTTATCCTTGACACAAATTCATATCTTCTTAAAGACATGGATGAGTGATTGTTTTCTTATAGTACCAATGGTTTCCACTTGAAACATTGTGTGGAACCAACCTAACCACTGACTTAATTTTGTGTAAATATGACTATTGTATATATTTTTGTCTTACATTTTTTCAGTCACTTTGGTTTATTGAGTTTTATTTTCTATTGTTTGTTTTGCATGGTCATCGAAAATAAAGTCTGGAACAATTTTTTTATAATGATGTCATTCTGTAAGTATTGTTGATCAATGAAAACAAGATAGACACATCTGCTACAATATCTTCCTTTTGAGACATTGATGATATAACTTTTTTCTATCGATATTGTTGTAGTATAGTTGGTTTCGTTTCGTTTTCTTCCTTGTTTCTGCTATCCCTTTCTTCCCCCCATTCTGAGATTTAAGAGCATATCAAAAACCTTCTCCTTGAAATTTCAAAAAGTGTTAATAGTTATGAACCTTATCGATTTTTATGCATACAGGACCAATTCCCCTCATACATCTCACTTTCCATAAAGTTATTCCCCGAAATCCCATCTCATTTTTTCCCTTAAACCATCATTTCCCCCCTGTTGCATAACTATTTTCTGAATAGTTTCAATCACCTACTTCTATCAGTCTGTGGATCCAAGCATCCTAAGTTCTAAATATGTTGAGAACAGATTTCCCTCCGAAGTCCCCAGTTTGTTGACGCCTAAAAAAAGCGCAACATAAAGTTATTTCCTGCAAATAGGTTAATGCATTATTACTTATATATAGGTGGGACCCCTTGATAAAAACAATGATAGAAAGTGCTCTTCTTATTTGCGCTCATAATCACCTTACGAAAAAGATTCATTGTTTTGAAGAATAAGAGTGGAAATCCTAACATATTTCCATGTGCAACTAATGGATGATAAGGGTGCTAGCAATTTGATTTCAAAATAAAGGAAATGTTTATTGTATTAAACATATTAATCCACTCTTTCTACCCTTAGGTTTTGATATATTGTTTCAAATATCAACCATATGCCACTCATGGTATATTTGCATGCATGGGAAAATAATTATTATGTTGAATGTGATACCCAACTAGACAGGAATGTGGAACATATTATTTCGATGTTAAGTGTTAAATGGGCATATTATTGTTATGGAGTTCACATTAGAGGCCGATTCAACTTTGAATTTGGAAATGGTATGTTATGATCTATGCATATTAGATATACGATGGTGATATCCTATGACTGGAATAAGGTTTTTGGGAGTTGGAAGCGCTCTATTTTGGCTGTGGTTGATGGCATTAAATGAGAAAAAAAGGGAAGCGACGTGCATTTACTGCACGTCGTTCTTACCCTACCTCGAAGCTACCACCTTCACTTTCTCCTCGCATTCATTTTGTTACTCTGATTAGCAACGCCTCAATCGTGCTCGTCGTTGGGCAGAAAAATAGTTGTGCTCTTAAGCTTTCTGATATTATTCTCACATGTATGTTGGCTCTTATCGCTCCATTCATGATGGTCAGCTTTGCTCCAAATATAAATATTGTGTTGGCTCTTATAGTTTACATGTGGAATGTGTTTGTTTTACGAAGCTTTTAATGGATTTATTGTGGGCATTTTGGCCATGTAACTCACATTTTGATTTGGGTTTCTTCCTGTTGGCATTTAAATGTTTCAAATTGGCAATAATGTTCGACATTTTATTCTGTTTGGAATATGTGTTTGTATATGCCTGGAGCGAAGGTGATATTACTATGATGTGGCGGTTGGCAAATAGTTGTGAGTGAATGTGATTCTATTTCTCTAATTTCATATGATTATTTTTTAGGGTTTCCTCTGTAAAAGAAAATATACAGTTGGGTCTTGTGACTATTGTGTTGCACCCTCACTCTGGAAGATGTGTAGTCTTATTTTTACCACGGCTTGGATGTTGTGGGTGGCCTGTGTGTTTGTCTTGTTGTCTTTTGATATAAAAGAGTCGGGTTTTGCTTTTCCCGCAACCCATGTTTCAAACCTTACGCCTATATGCCTGCTCCAGGCCTTACTTCCTCTTCCAATACACAGGGGAATGAATAAAAGAAAATCCAAAGTCGAATTTTTGTTGAACTGTTTGACCCACAGTCGGTTTCGTGATCACTGTGTTGTATCCTTACTACATATCCACACTTTTGAAGTCTTGCAACCATTTCGTATTATCCTTGCCACTTTTTTAAAATGTGATGGAGCCCTGTGTATTATCTTACAGTCACTCTGGGAAGTAAATATGTTGGCTTTGCTTGCAGCCACACCTTGAGGCATGTGCCTATTTGTCAGACCCAAACCTTGTTTTTATGTCTGATGATGCAGCAAAGTAAATAATATAGACCCAGTTTTAAAGTCTTGTTTAACTATTCGATCCAATAGTCAGAAAGATTGATGTCGCCCACAAAATCGTGGGTCATTTGTTATTGATCTATGAGGTGATTTGCACAATTTTGAGTTTAAAAGGAATGCTATGGAAACAATGCTCACCAGAGTTGTAGGGGGTTTCGAACCCGATTTGTTTGCAGTTGTTATTATATGTTGTGATGTAAATGTTATATAACAGAAAGATGCTAGCTCTATGTTTCTCTTCCTCTCATGATGTTTGAAATATTCTGTATGATTATGATTGAGTTAAATTGTTTTGTAAACAATCTCCTACAGAAAGTTATGATAGTTTTTTTTATAAGAGAAATGAAATTCGCCAGTTTGATATTCATATAAATCTCCCTTGAGTTTTATATTGCGCAATTTAAAAATATTGTAGCCAGGTTGTGGATTTTGTGTGTTGAAGTTTAAAAGAGTGCTATGGCAAAAACATAATTTGGTGGAGGTTTTGGAAATAAATGTGCATGGAAAACATTGGATATTCAAATGATTTTGTAGATATTAGCAATGTTGATTTTAAAGTTAATAAATATTGTTTTTCTAACATAACAATAATCGCTAGTATTCATGTTCATTGTTTCATTTTTTGCTCATTATACGCGCACCACCTTTCCAATAACATTTGTCCATCCCTTGTTCTGTTATCTTGAATATCATTTTTAAAGTAAAAATATTAAAGAGGATTGGATAATGATTCTGGGTTGGAAATTGTGACATGGAGATATTGTTTTTGGAAGAAAAGGACTCGGCATTGCTTGAACAATATTTATTGTTGATTCCCGTCCATGCTATCATTTTTCGTTCATTATAAATCCCCTCATATTCTCAATGACCCTATCATTCCATGTTCAATTGCAATTAATTATTAAATTGGATTTGTTGAAGTTGTGTTAATGGATGGATTGCATATGCTTCTGTTGTGAATGATAGAGCCAACATCTTGATTTTATTTAGGTAGAGTATTAGTGAATGAATTGTTAAAAAAAATCATATTTTGATTGGAATATAGCTTCAAGATGAGTTTCTTTAGCAGGGGAAGCAATGGCAGAGGTACAAACAGAGGTAGAGGAAATAGTTGGCAAAGAGGCCATAGAAGGCCACGATTCTCAATACATTTTGACGTTGATCCACAAGAACTAAATCAACTTTTCCAAGCTGAGTTTTATAATCTAGTTGGCCAAGGAATTCTACAACCTAGGCCTGAGAGGCCTCCTTTCCAGCCACACCAAAATTTCTTTAGTATCCATGTCCCCCCTCATGTTTCTATGCATCTAGAACCACCTGCAAATGATGGTTGGCAAGAGATCGTCCATCAACCTCCTACACATCATAATGGTTGGCCTATAGTATTGTTGCCATTTACCCCTCCTCCACCGCCATTTAATCCAAATGCCCAAGATGATCGCATTGCTTCACCAACCCAGTCTTCACATGCAAGCAAAATTCTTAAAACTACCATGCCCAAACCAAAGATTGATAAAGAGAAAAAAGTGGCCAATTCCCCTAACTCTTCCGAATATTCCTCTGAATCAGTGTCCTCTCATCTCCACCTCAAGGATAATTGGTCCCATGTCATTAGCGAAATCCATCCTCAAGTTTCTAATCAGCCTAAGGCTGCTACAAAAGGCAAAACAACACGAATACCAAAATAAAGCAATAGTGAAAAGAGGCAAACCGCCTCTCATAGTAAATATGGTTTTTAATGTTGTTAATGCTATTTTCTTTTGAGGACAGTTTTTATTGGTATGATAAAATGTTTGGACAAAAAATACACATTTAAACAGATTTGTTTTGGAGAACATGGATATGATGATATTTTTGGATATAATCATGTTTATTTTTATATTAAGATATTTGACTATTAATATGAGGATGGGAGCTACAAGGTGGATATTTGAGTTAAATTTTTGAGGTATTATATTTCATGTTTTGACGATTATTAAAGAAATAAAAATTGGAGTGACAAGGGGTCCCACATATTTTGTTATTATTTAAATAGACCCTTATTTATATATTATCATTTATTTGTCTCAACTAGTTAGTTAAGCTAATTAAGATTAACAAAAGAAAGGTAGTTGAACTATCATAACTTATTGAGAAAGAATAAAGCTCAATCAAAAGAAGAGACAAAGGGGGAGATAACAAAAGGATAACTTCTGATATAAGGTCTACTCTATACTTGTGAGATAATTCTTTTCTTCATTCATTCTAAGTTTACTAGAAAGCTAAACCATCTTGATGACAACGGGGTCTTATTGAAGGCAGCATGATTCAAAGCTGAATCATATCTTTTAGCAACTTGTTTCTAAGGGTGTATGATCTATCTTTGGCAGCCTGTGTGTTCTTGTTTGTTTATGGATTAGATTTCATGACTAATAAAGAATATTTTGTAGAGTCAAGTGACAACATTTTTATGGCAAGTTGATCTAGATCTTTAGATTCAATTTTCTTTTGTTGTGAGAGTCTTTTTGTATGGTGCTCATCGGAGACTTCTAAGTTTGAATTTTGTCCCACCCTCGCAGGGGTTTGTAAAGAGAGTTTTTTTTTGTATCTCATAATGAAGTTAATCTAAAAAATTATATTTATGATTTCAATTTCACATGTGTATCCTAATGATATTGTTCAGATTTTACTTGTATTCTTGTCTCTTTTCCTGTACACACTTATGTATATCTTTTCTTTCTTTCTTTTGCATAGTTACATATAACATATAAAATCAACCTTAGTCCCTAGTACATATTACCTGTGGATTAAGAGATTGTTTTGAATTAAAGGCTATAAACTTCGGGTAACATTCTCAACTAGCTTTCCTTAGCCTAACAAGATCTAAAAATGCTTGAGTAAGGTTCTTCATACCTTTTCCTCAACACCAGGTACTAGGGAGTAGTTTCCCCGAGTGTTGTTCTCAATGTACTATAGAAACAAGACGACTGAATAGATTATCTAAGGTTGGTTTTAGGTATACCTAGAGGACTTCCTATATACCCAACGGTACGTGGAAGTGATATTTCATATATAGGTACTGTCTAATGTGGTACTACTCAAAGGGGTACCAACAGGGGTTACATGAGTTTCCAACCAGGTGAAACAATGTGTTTCTAATCACATGAAACCATGTGTATTTCCTGGACGTATTTTTCCCCAACCACAGATTTACCCATTTAACGACATATCTTGCGTTATTTAAAGACGTCAAAACATGTCTCTAAAAAAATAAAAGATTGAGCTTGCTAACCACGAAAAAAACTCTTAAAATAACCAGAAAATAACTTGTGCAAAAACCCTACGTTCCACAGAAAATATATCATAAAATATAATGAGTCAAAATCTGAAAAAAAAAATCACATGTACTTCATATATCAACTCGAGATTCTGAAAATTTCAGAGTCTAAAACTTTATTGAAAATAAATTACCGTGAAAATGTCAAGATAATTGATTTCAGGATTAGTAATAAACCTTGTCTTATATGGACTATATCTAAAAAAATTATAGCAAATCAAAACCTAAAATATTGACCACATATACTATGAAATTTCTCCTCAGTATCCACAAAATTTCACTATCTAAAACTTCCCAAAAAAAAAGTTATAGCGAAAATTCTAAGATGACTCGTTTAAAACTGATTTTGGGATGAGTCAAAAACCCTATCTTCCACAGGCTATATCTTCGAAAGTATGATGAATCAAAACTTGAAATTTTTACCAGACGTACTTTGATATGTATCATGGGTAACATCAAATTTGTTTTGTCTGAATCATCCCAGAAAAAATCTTATAGCGAAAATTCATAGACATAGCATGTTTCAGGTTGGTTCATTTGTGGATTCACCCTAAAAGTGTAAGAAGGTGAATCACTCCCACTATGTACACACTTTCACAACCCATTTCTATTCAAAACATGGGAAATGACTTTGCCACCTTGAGAATCTCATTAACTATGCTAAGATTTATAGATCCAATGAGAAATTTAAAGTCAGACGTAAGTCAAAGGTGAACTAACACAAGTCTTTGATGAACTCAATACAATATACCTATCCAACAATAGGGATAATTAAGGTCCAATAGTGGCGAGCTAAAGCTGATTACACTTATTAATTACGTCATTATGCCATTTATGGTTGTGACATGTTAAATTGATTTTCTTTAAAATGAAATAGCATGTTTTAATCATGACATGCATCTCCTCCCGAGAACATCCAACCCAAGAACATCTACAAATAAAAAAATAACAATATGTTTACATGGTATGGGAATGGGCAGACACCATATAAGAAAATTCCATAAATACAAAATTTTCCATGTAATGAGAATTGTGTGGATTGGCATAAAATGAAAACTAACTTTGAAAAATTAGGAGATTGAGAAAGTATGTCACTTGCATGGATGCCTATCTATTGACTCTCAAAGAAAAAATGAATGATTGAGTACCCTATTGATGATGAACAATGTCCACTCAACATAGTTTCTACCTAGAACCTTGAAATGATAAGCTTATGTTGGGTAGGGCGGGTTAGCCCAAAATACCTATCAAAGCAGGTGGAACTGCGAGGTTTTCAAGGTTTTAGGCAAAATGGTAGGGCAAGGCATGGGGAACTTTTAAATTTTAAAGGTTTTGAGCAAACCCCTTGACACTTCAAGGTTTTGGGTAGAGATTTCATTGAATGGATAATGTTCGCCCCTTTTGATCCCCTCAACCATTTGTACATTTTGTTGTTGGAGAGTACATGTATGTCCTTACATAATATTACTTGCACATCCTCCACATGCATTGCCTTTGCATTGTATATAAAAAAAATATTTGTGGTTTGATTCATTCAAGGCAATCCATACAATGACAATTCATAATTGCAATTGCAATTCCATGGACGTTCATATGAGCAACAAGACATCATCCATGTCTTTACCAGTTGTTGCATATGCATTTGCTTGTTGTCTCCATCCCACATAATTTTTGTGAACATGTGTTCTTCAGCATAAGAAAAGTATTTGACGCTTTGTAGATCAATATTTGGCTAACACTCTGTGTTTATTTACAATGTTGAAATTTGTTAGGGTTTGGGTTGACGTTTGCAAAGCAAATTTCTAGTGTCGATGGTTTGATTAGAATTGACAAAGTCTGGAGGGAGTGATGTAAGTGGCCTTGGATGGATAGAAGGACCACTTGTCTTTAAATCATAGTTTAAATTTGAATGGTACAGTTAGATGTGTTCATTACCACCTCCCTTTGATGTCTTTGTTGGAAAAATTGAAGCAACTAAAGTAGATGTTCATTGCAGTTGTTGGGTTTTGACTGTCGCCAATTTTAATAGCTCGTGACATTTTTAGAAGCTTATTTTGAGTGACTTGGATCGTCGGTGCCTTGGAGTTTCGATGAAAATTGACCTTGAGTTGCTTCGAGACCCTAAAATTTTAAATAATAAAATTCACTATATTGGTGATTCTACACCAATAACAAAGTTAAAACTTGCTTCACTAAATTTTTATAAGGGCAATATGATTAAACTGATTACACCTACATATGTCATCAATTATAACATTGTTTAGCTAGATTTTCTTTCGATTTTTTGTTTTAAATTAGTGACAATAAAATGCAAAATAACCTTATCACCCACCATCACCTAAGACTAGACTATTGGGAGTAAATGAATTTATTTGATTTATTTAACAATTTAAAATAGTTTTTCCCATATTAAAGTTGAAACATTGACCACTTTAAATATCTCTGTGTCATTAATGGAAAAGTGTAAGAAGCCCAACTTCACCTTAGTAAATGTATCATAAAGTCATGGAGAATAAGACTTTGTATGTAACGCCTATGTCCTTGTAATCTAGGGACAAAGTGGATGAATCATTGAATACAAGCTTCATACTTCAACACTCTTGCAACAACTTTTATTGTTTGCATTTTGTATTTGGAAGGGTTTGGACTCCTTGTTATCCGTGTGGTAAGTAGGATATATAACGTTCATTTGTTATCCATGTGGTAAGTAGGATATATGACGTTCATTTGAGCATTGACTTTGTATTAATTGCACTTGAATGAATAAAATTTGTGCGTTTTAATCAAAGGTTTTGGAAAATCTTATATTTACAAATATTTAACACTTTCTTTTTAGAATATTATTGGATAATGTGATTGAAGTATTATTATGGTGGCGACATTGTTGGTATTGGAAATGTAACTCTTCATTTAATTCTTGCATTTAATTTTCTCTTTATGCACAATTCCTTCAATAACAACAGAGTTATTAGTAGTATCACATTATATTTATTACTTTGTTAATATTGATAGTTTGATAAACTTTTGCAGCGACTTGATATTTGATTTAGATTGTATAGAGAAAGAAATGAAAGATAAAAATATGAGTGGAAACATGCACACATAAATATTGTAGAGAGCACAATAATATAGTGAAACCCAAATTCTATTGATGGATGAAATAGGAAAATGTTGTAAAATGCAAAGCAATACAAACTAGCTAGAATGGTGGTAGCTTATCTATGAAGAGAGAGGTGTCAGCTA
>ML802771.1:281590-322684 GCA_009831015.1 Picea engelmannii
AGCCTTTTTCTTCTAAGGCAGAAATGGAGACAAGGTTCCTCTTCATCCCAGGTACATATAGTACCTCACTTAACTAAAGAGGTATGTCAGAATCTAGTTGGAATGTAGAAGTTCCAACCCCTTTCACATTACATCTGGCATTGTCTCCAAGTACAACATGTAGATTGGTCTCTTTCTCGACAAGATATGTCAGATGATCTCTATATTCGTTCATGTTCCTGGAGGCACCACTGTCAATTAACCAAATATCATTATCAGTAGGAACCGTACCTGAGAGTGATAAAATGAATAAGAAATCTTCTTCTTTGATGTCTTCATCTCTCTGAAGTCTTGGCTTTCAGGAACTGAATTTGCTTGATCCATCAATCATATCTTCCATCATAGTTTTGTTCATCGTGTTTTTAGATTCTTCACAAACCCTTACCAACTGGGCTAGGAAACTTAACGGCTAGGTTAGGCTAGAAATATCAGGTTTTGTTGGGCTTATGACTGCCAACAATAAGCCTTGAAAGTCAGAAGAACACTGGTGAGCTGAAAATATCCTTCAATGAGCTGCAGAAACCCTAAATATGATTTTTTTGCAAAAAATTGTGAAACCCTAGGGCCAAAAATCCAAAATTATCGGAATTGCAATTCGAGAGTTGTTGTAGGTGCGCTGAGGGAGGCCATACACCACTATGCAATTTTTAGCCCCAACGTTTCAATATTAAGTGTTGGAACACCCAAAAAAGAGAGGGTCGTACGATTTCTGGAAACCCTAAGAGGGTTGTACGGTTCTGCATAAGAGAGAGGACAATTGCTAGAATCTTGTGCAATGGATTCTTCAATACCTATGCTCTGATTCCATGTTGGATTTCCACTATGCTAGGCTCAAACATGAGGTTTATTTCATTTTATCATTTACTTGAACCATAAACAAATGCAGCTACACAATGTACAAGTGTTGCAATAACCAAGATCACAAGAAGAATAACCATGCACAAGAACACAAGAAATATTATGGGAAAACCCTTCTCAACAAGGGAGAAAAAACCAACAATCCTTTTCTATATTCTCAAGAGAATATCCTCCAACCATGAAACCCTAATGCACACAATAGGGTGCTCTACTACCTTGAAACTTGCACCCAAGAGAGGTGCACACTTCAGCCCTAAAAGTGTACTTGTTGAAATTTTGAAATGACAAGTGACTTGTGTGTTTCCTCAATAGGGAAACCACCTTTATTTATACTAGACTAGACAGACCAAAAACAATGTCTATTGGCACAACATGGCCGACCTCAATAACTCAAAAATAATTAATTATTACAATAAACATTAATTATCTTTCACATATGGTGCAGTTGACCTGTACCCTTTCATCACAATTAGGGTTATAGGTAAATCTTATTCTCAGACAATATAGCAAGGGATCTCACACATCCACTAGTGCTCAAATATGGTTTGTAATGTTGTTAATGTTATTTTCTTTTGAGGACAGTTTTTATTGGTATGATAAAATGTTTGGACAAAAAATACATATTTAAACATATTTGTTTTGGACATCATGGATATGATGCTATTTTTGGATATAATCATGTTTATTTTGATATTAAGATATTTGACTATTAATATGAGGATGGGAGTTACAAGGCGGATATTTGAGTTAAATTTTTGGGGTATTATATTTCATGTTTTGATGATTATTAAAGAAATAAAAATTGGAGTGAGAAGGGGTCTCACCTATTTAGTTATTATTTAAATAGACCCTTATTTATATATTATTATTTATTTGTCTCAACTAATTAGTTAACCTAATTAAGCTTAACAAAAGAAAGGTAGTTGAACTGCCATAACTTATTTAGAAAGAATAAAAGCTCAATCAAAAGAAGAGACAAAGGGGGAGAGAACAAAAGGCGAACTTATGATATAAGGTCTACTCTATACTTGTGAGATAATTATTTTCTTCAATCATTTTGAGTTTACTAGAAAGCTAAACCATCTTGATGACATTTGGGTCTTATTTAAGGCAATAGGATTCAAAATTGAATCATACCTTTCAGAAACTTGTTTCTAAAGGTGTAAGATCTATCTTTGGCAGTATGTGTGTTCTTATTTGTTTATGGATTAGATTTCATGACTGATAAAGAATATTTTGCAGAGTCAAGTGACAACATTTTTATGGGAAGTTGATCCAGATCTTTAGCTTCAATTTTCTTTTGTTGTGAGAGTCTTTTTGTATGGTGCTCATCGGAGACTTTTAAGTTTGACTTTGGTCCCACCCTCGCAGGGGTTTGTAAAGAGAGTTATGCTTTGTATCTTAGAATGAAGTTAATATAAAAAATCAGATTTCTGATTTCAGTTTCACATGCGTATCTTAATGATATTGTTTAGATTTTACTTTTATTCTCGTCTCTTTTCCTGTACACACTTATGTATATCTTTGCTTTCTTTCTTTTGAACAGTTACATATAACATATAAAATCAGCCTTAGTCCATAGTACATATTGCCTATGGATTAAGATATTGTTTTGAATTGAAGGTTGTAAACTCCGGGTAACATTCCCAACTATCTTGCCTTAGCCTAGCAAGATCTGAAAAATGCTTGAGTAAGGTTCTTCATACCTTTTCCTCAACATTTATTTGGCGACCATACTCGATAGATGTTTCCATATCTCTCTGGTTGATTGTATCATGATTGTATTTTATTTTTTTGTTTTGTCTTATTACTCTTTGATTGGTTTTATCCATGACAGTACCTGTTGCGAGACAACCCAATATTGGAAACAATCTTGATGACCAGACCAACATTACCTTGACTTTATTCAACACTATTTTAGAAACTGCTAGTACTTGTGTTGAACTTGAACGCTCTTGGGAAGTAATTGAAAGGGACATAAATGTTCATGAACGTTGGGAAGCTAGACAAAGGAATCCCATAAATCAACAGTAATCTTTCCTCTTACATGTTTAATCTTTTATTTCATGTCCTTTAAGTCTCGTATTTCTCAATGAAGAAGAGGATTATCCCTTGAAGTTACCCCTATTTTTGAAATAAGAAGGAGAAAAATTGTCTTATCAAAACAACAAAGTTCTCTTAGGAGAACCCTATCTGACTATGCCAGTTCATCTTCATCACCCATACCTTTCACCTTAAATATGATGTCCTCGGGTAGTGATAGTGGCACCGGAGGTTCCTCCTCCTCACAACCTTCTCCTTCATATGTGATTGGTAGTATCTATAGTCATCAAATCCCTATTCAATCTAGTACCAATCTTGCTAAGGTCATTAAGAAATATGGGCTTTTCCAATTTGAGGAAGATGATACAACCAACCCTAGCACGTGTCTTCTCCCTTGAATCTCGCACCAGTCACCCAACCATTACTGAAATTCAAAAATCATTTACCTAAGTTCTCAGGAAATGGTACCGTCACCACAAATGAACACTTGGTAGCATTTTCTAATGCTTGTCATAACATAGGGGTGGATGTGTTTATTTGTCAATTCTCTTGAAGGGAAAGCTGCAACATATTTTTTTGATCTCCCACCCAAAATCCTTTCAACTTGGGAAGAATTGGTTCATTGGTTTAAGTCCACTTATGGACAACCCAAGAGTCCAGCTGATCAGTTAAGGGAATACAACAATATTTCCTATAAATATGGTGAAACCATTAAGTCTTTTAACCTTCGTTTCACCAAGCTATATAATCAAATTCCCGAACTAATCCGTCCTCAAAATCAAGTTGTGTTCATGCATTATTGCAATGCTTTACCTTCTCCTTATCGTCATAGACTTGAAGAAACAACTATTGACAATCTCGGTTCCGCCTCCAGACTTCCATAGAATATGAAGAGAAACTTGAAAGAATGGGTCTTCCTAAAGGAGGCTTGGTCAAGAAAGCATACATGTCTGCATTCTACAACTCATGCAAGATATGAATAATAGGATGATAGATTATGAACGAAAAGGAATTTCATCTTCCTCTTCCCCTAGGGCTTCTTCTTCTTCCATGACGCCTTTTAGAAATACTAATGGAAACACTTTCTAGCCAAAGGCCATAATGACTCGCACTTGGTGTAACTTCTGTGAAGAAAATCATGATGAGAACACCTGCGAAGTTAAAATAAATGCTAGAGATAACATCTTTGGAAAAAGGCTTGATACCACGATTGTTTTTTTAGATTGGGCCGAACTAGAGGATGTTATGGTAGTCAATACCAGGAATAAATCTTACACTGCCAAGAGAAAATTTGATCTTCCCCGCACTTCTTCTGCCCCAAGCTCATCTTCTCAAAGTGTTGATATACAAACTGTCAGAACTTCAAGTGATCAAGGAGTACCTTCTCCTCTTCCCTCTTCTAAGTACAATATCCTTAACCAATTGGCTAATATCAAAGTTGATGCTACCCTTTTGGACATGGTTGTCATCCCAGAACAATAGAAGCATCTTAAGGACTTTATGGAAGGTAAATTTTCCACCATAGACAATCTATTTGAAGAGTCGAAGGAAGAGGATTCAACTGTAAATAAGATAAGTGTAAATAACTTTAGGAAACCCCCCTTTCTATATTTCAGTAAAAATCATGGATAAAATAGATCATTGTTTCCTAATTGATGGTGGATCTGGTCCAAGTGTGATGTCTAAAATTATCATGGAAGAGCTGGGATTATCTTGTACCAACGAACAATTCTAGAAGCTTTCTCTCTTTTAATAATTTGCAGCAATCAACTATAGGTGAAATCAAGGATGTAACCCTAGTTTTGTGTGCACATCTCGAGATAAGGACAACTCTCAATATCCAAGTAATTGACATGTCGGTGAGTAACTACTCAATTATTTTGGGAAGGGAGTGACAAGCCTTAACTGGTGGATACCTTTCACTTGATGGTACACATTTTTCTGCCCCTCAAAATGGAAATAACATTATAGTTCTTAGGGAAGGAATAATTTCACCTGTTATAGAGAGTGTTTCCCAACCAAATGTAAATTATCTCGAAGAAGATTTGGGGGTGTACTCTATATTCGTTGATGAAGGTGACACTGTACTTGAACCAATTGATTTTGATGATGGCATGTGGCACATGCATTTTGTTGGCTCATGTTCTAACGAAGGTAATGGGGTCGACATCATTAGATATTCCCCAATAGGAAAAAATCACAATTTCTCTTATAGGTTGGAATTTGCTTGTACAATCAATGTTGTTGAGTTTGAGGCCTTATTGTTGGGTATTAAAAATGTATATAATCTTGGTTGTGGCCACCTTACAGTCTTTGGTGATTTTGAACTTGTTTTGAACCTTGTGTGGAAGATTTATGTACCAAACAATAAGTTACTTAAGAGTTAAGCTCAAGTTGTTTGGATGATGATCTCAAATTTGTTATCATTTAACATCACTCATGTTAAAAGGGAACTTAATTCAATGGTTGATAGATTAGTTGTTTTTTTGGCTTCCCCTACTCGACATCTTTTACCTCAAAGACCTGATTGTACGTTCCAATCTCTATAATGTCATCACCTCCCTGACAACGTAGAATCATGGCAACTTTTCCCTAGTGATGAAGGAATT
Organism: Picea engelmannii; assembly: GCA_009831015.1. Taxonomy (NCBI): domain Eukaryota; kingdom Viridiplantae; phylum Streptophyta; class Pinopsida; order Pinales; family Pinaceae; genus Picea; species Picea engelmannii. Next base: position 287,140 of record ML802771.1, read on the forward strand.
TGCGCTTTCATACAAAATGAACCTTTTAAGCCCAAAGAAATCATCTTTGTTGAGGATGAAAATTTTCCTAAAGGCTTCACTCCTCTCGAAAGTTCATTTTCATCAAGTGATGTAGGCAACAAAGAAACACATAAAGAAGAGGAGTCAAACAGGAAATTTGGTGATACCATTTCCTTGAATATTGGGACATTTGAATCTCCAAATATCATTAAATTAGGTGCCCAATGTTTTGATGAAGAGAAAGCAAAATTCATGGAATTACTCTGTGAGTTTCAAGATGTTTTTGCATGGTCATACGAGGATATTCGTGTTTTGATCCTGCTCTCATACAATGTGCCATTCCTATCAGGGAAGGAGAAAAACCAGTTAGGCAAAGGAAAAGACCTATCAATCCTGTGCTTGAAGCCACTATTAGGAGAGAATTGGAAAATTTGTTGAAAGCTAATATAATCTTTCCAGTTAAGTATTCTGAATGGGTTTCAAATATGGTCCCTGTTCGGAAAACTATCGGTCAAATTAGATTATGTGTCGATTTCTGTGCATTAAACATAGCTAGTGTTAAAGACCATTTTATGCTTCCTAATATGGAAATGATCTTACAACAAGTTTCAGGGTCTCAAATGATCTCCTTACTTGACGGTTTTTCTGGATATAATAAAATCAAGGTAAAAAGGACTGATAGATATAAAACCACATTTACCACATGATGGGGCACATTTGCTTATGAACGTATGCCATTTGGCTTATCTAATGCAAGTGACACCTTTCAAATAGCTATGCAAATAGATTTTGACGATCTAATCGATAATATTATCCAAGTTTATCTTGATGATTTGATTGTTTATTCTAAAAACTGGTTGGATAATTTCGATCATCTTAGAAAAGTTCTCATGCGCTATAGAAAATTTGGTGTTTCTTTAAATCCCTCCAAATCTATTTTTGGTGTCACGAAGGGTAAGCTTCTCGGTCACATTGTTTTTGATTCATGGATAAGTATACATCCTGAGAGGATTACTGCCATTCTAAACCTCCCTGCCCCCACCTCCAAGAAAGAAGTTCAAGCTTTCATGGGCATTATTAATTTTGTTCGTAGATTTGTTCCTGATTTTGTTGTCATGGTTAAACCAATCCATAATATTTTGAAGCAAGATCGTTCTTTTTCTTGGATAGATGATGTCGAGAATTCTTTCCTTAGGATTAAGAAGGCGATTAGTTATGTGTTGGTTTTGGCGAAACCTAATTTTGAGAAAGATTTTATAGTATATACCAATGCCACTGAGGAAGCAATTTTTGCTATCCTCTTACAATGTGATGACTAGAACAATGAAAAACTTGTAGCTTACATGATTCGAAGTCTATCAGACGACGAGGTGAAATATTCTTATATTGATAAACATGCTTTCTCTCTTGTCAAAGCTATAGAAAAATTTCGCCATTTTATTTTGGGCAAACATATGTAGGTAAAAGTCCCTTTGCCTGCTGTCAAGTTTCTACTTTCGCAAACTTGTCTTTCAGGAAAACTTGCACATTGGCTTGCCAAAATTCAAGAGCATGATTTGACAATTATGACTTCAAAGACAATCAACGGATGAGACTTATCCCTTCACTTAGCTCACCATCCTGAACCAAGTGAATAACTTGACGATCAAGATAACCCTCTTTCAACGTTATTTTATATTGAAAATCAAAATTCTCTATATCTGAGTATCCTTGGTATAAGAATCTGGCGTATTATTTGCAGTATCAAAGGTGTCCAGATGAGTTGGATCCTCATCAGAGGAGGAGACTTCACCTTGAAGCTTCAAAGTATATTATTTTATGAGACTCCTTGACTAGAAGATCTGCTGATGGTTTGTTGCTACGATGTGTAAATGATGAAGAAGCACATAAATTATTACATGAAGTACATGGATCATCAACATCTGTCATCCATATTGGTGGCCATTTTTCTACTAAAGCTACTACTTTTAAGATCATAATAAACGGTTATTACTGGCCTTTGATCCTTTGTGATTCTTATAAATTTGCAAGGTCCTGTGATAAATTCCAAAAATTCACTAGTAAAGAACGTCTTTCTGCCATGCATTTACAACCCTTCCTTTCGGGTTTTCCTTTTTCTAAGTGGGGTCTAGACTTTATTGGTCCAATCAATCCTTCATCCTCTGCAGGACATATCTTTATTTTGACAGCCATTGATTACTTTACTAAGTGGACTAAGGTTGTCCCTCTTAGACATGCACACGATGAACAAGTAATTTATTTTCTAGAGTCTAATATATTTTCCAGATTTGGCCTTCCATTAGAAATCATTACAGACAATGTTCCAGACTTCATTTCTACAAAATTGACCCAATTTCTAGCTAAATTAGGTGTCAAGCATTTCACTTCGTCTTCTTATTATCCTCGGGGAAATGGACAAGTAGAGTCTATTAATAAAAACCTAGTCAGAATTATAAAGAGATTCATAGAAGACAAACCTCGCCAATGACACACACTTCTGACTTATGCTCTTTGGGCAGACCGTACAACCACCAAAGAAAGTACATGATTTACTCCCTTTAATCGTGTATACAACGAAGAGGCTATTCTACCTATTGAACTAGAACTTTCTTCCTTGTGGTTGATGCTACAAACCAAAGAATTAAATTCTTTTGATGTTTCTCAAAGGATAAATACACTGGTATCCCTGGAAGAAAAAAGAAATCTTGTCTTGGAAAATATGAAAAGGAGGCAACAAACAGTGAAGAAGTATTTTAACAAATGAGAAAAGGTTGTTGAATTTAAGATTGATGACAAAGTCTTACTATGGGATTCAACCCATGTTGAGAGAGGAAAACATTCTAAATTCCAAAAGTTATGGCTAGATCTATTTGAAATTGCTTTTATCCTTGACACAAATTCATATCTTCTTAAAGACATGGATGAGTGATTGTTTTCTTATAGTACCAATGGTTTCCACTTGAAACATTGTGTGGAACCAACCTAACCACTGACTTAATTTTGTGTAAATATGACTATTGTATATATTTTTGTCTTACATTTTTTCAGTCACTTTGGTTTATTGAGTTTTATTTTCTATTGTTTGTTTTGCATGGTCATCGAAAATAAAGTCTGGAACAATTTTTTTATAATGATGTCATTCTGTAAGTATTGTTGATCAATGAAAACAAGATAGACACATCTGCTACAATATCTTCCTTTTGAGACATTGATGATATAACTTTTTTCTATCGATATTGTTGTAGTATAGTTGGTTTCGTTTCGTTTTCTTCCTTGTTTCTGCTATCCCTTTCTTCCCCCCATTCTGAGATTTAAGAGCATATCAAAAACCTTCTCCTTGAAATTTCAAAAAGTGTTAATAGTTATGAACCTTATCGATTTTTATGCATACAGGACCAATTCCCCTCATACATCTCACTTTCCATAAAGTTATTCCCCGAAATCCCATCTCATTTTTTCCCTTAAACCATCATTTCCCCCCTGTTGCATAACTATTTTCTGAATAGTTTCAATCACCTACTTCTATCAGTCTGTGGATCCAAGCATCCTAAGTTCTAAATATGTTGAGAACAGATTTCCCTCCGAAGTCCCCAGTTTGTTGACGCCTAAAAAAAGCGCAACATAAAGTTATTTCCTGCAAATAGGTTAATGCATTATTACTTATATATAGGTGGGACCCCTTGATAAAAACAATGATAGAAAGTGCTCTTCTTATTTGCGCTCATAATCACCTTACGAAAAAGATTCATTGTTTTGAAGAATAAGAGTGGAAATCCTAACATATTTCCATGTGCAACTAATGGATGATAAGGGTGCTAGCAATTTGATTTCAAAATAAAGGAAATGTTTATTGTATTAAACATATTAATCCACTCTTTCTACCCTTAGGTTTTGATATATTGTTTCAAATATCAACCATATGCCACTCATGGTATATTTGCATGCATGGGAAAATAATTATTATGTTGAATGTGATACCCAACTAGACAGGAATGTGGAACATATTATTTCGATGTTAAGTGTTAAATGGGCATATTATTGTTATGGAGTTCACATTAGAGGCCGATTCAACTTTGAATTTGGAAATGGTATGTTATGATCTATGCATATTAGATATACGATGGTGATATCCTATGACTGGAATAAGGTTTTTGGGAGTTGGAAGCGCTCTATTTTGGCTGTGGTTGATGGCATTAAATGAGAAAAAAAGGGAAGCGACGTGCATTTACTGCACGTCGTTCTTACCCTACCTCGAAGCTACCACCTTCACTTTCTCCTCGCATTCATTTTGTTACTCTGATTAGCAACGCCTCAATCGTGCTCGTCGTTGGGCAGAAAAATAGTTGTGCTCTTAAGCTTTCTGATATTATTCTCACATGTATGTTGGCTCTTATCGCTCCATTCATGATGGTCAGCTTTGCTCCAAATATAAATATTGTGTTGGCTCTTATAGTTTACATGTGGAATGTGTTTGTTTTACGAAGCTTTTAATGGATTTATTGTGGGCATTTTGGCCATGTAACTCACATTTTGATTTGGGTTTCTTCCTGTTGGCATTTAAATGTTTCAAATTGGCAATAATGTTCGACATTTTATTCTGTTTGGAATATGTGTTTGTATATGCCTGGAGCGAAGGTGATATTACTATGATGTGGCGGTTGGCAAATAGTTGTGAGTGAATGTGATTCTATTTCTCTAATTTCATATGATTATTTTTTAGGGTTTCCTCTGTAAAAGAAAATATACAGTTGGGTCTTGTGACTATTGTGTTGCACCCTCACTCTGGAAGATGTGTAGTCTTATTTTTACCACGGCTTGGATGTTGTGGGTGGCCTGTGTGTTTGTCTTGTTGTCTTTTGATATAAAAGAGTCGGGTTTTGCTTTTCCCGCAACCCATGTTTCAAACCTTACGCCTATATGCCTGCTCCAGGCCTTACTTCCTCTTCCAATACACAGGGGAATGAATAAAAGAAAATCCAAAGTCGAATTTTTGTTGAACTGTTTGACCCACAGTCGGTTTCGTGATCACTGTGTTGTATCCTTACTACATATCCACACTTTTGAAGTCTTGCAACCATTTCGTATTATCCTTGCCACTTTTTTAAAATGTGATGGAGCCCTGTGTATTATCTTACAGTCACTCTGGGAAGTAAATATGTTGGCTTTGCTTGCAGCCACACCTTGAGGCATGTGCCTATTTGTCAGACCCAAACCTTGTTTTTATGTCTGATGATGCAGCAAAGTAAATAATATAGACCCAGTTTTAAAGTCTTGTTTAACTATTCGATCCAATAGTCAGAAAGATTGATGTCGCCCACAAAATCGTGGGTCATTTGTTATTGATCTATGAGGTGATTTGCACAATTTTGAGTTTAAAAGGAATGCTATGGAAACAATGCTCACCAGAGTTGTAGGGGGTTTCGAACCCGATTTGTTTGCAGTTGTTATTATATGTTGTGATGTAAATGTTATATAACAGAAAGATGCTAGCTCTATGTTTCTCTTCCTCTCATGATGTTTGAAATATTCTGTATGATTATGATTGAGTTAAATTGTTTTGTAAACAATCTCCTACAGAAAGTTATGATAGTTTTTTTTATAAGAGAAATGAAATTCGCCAGTTTGATATTCATATAAATCTCCCTTGAGTTTTATATTGCGCAATTTAAAAATATTGTAGCCAGGTTGTGGATTTTGTGTGTTGAAGTTTAAAAGAGTGCTATGGCAAAAACATAATTTGGTGGAGGTTTTGGAAATAAATGTGCATGGAAAACATTGGATATTCAAATGATTTTGTAGATATTAGCAATGTTGATTTTAAAGTTAATAAATATTGTTTTTCTAACATAACAATAATCGCTAGTATTCATGTTCATTGTTTCATTTTTTGCTCATTATACGCGCACCACCTTTCCAATAACATTTGTCCATCCCTTGTTCTGTTATCTTGAATATCATTTTTAAAGTAAAAATATTAAAGAGGATTGGATAATGATTCTGGGTTGGAAATTGTGACATGGAGATATTGTTTTTGGAAGAAAAGGACTCGGCATTGCTTGAACAATATTTATTGTTGATTCCCGTCCATGCTATCATTTTTCGTTCATTATAAATCCCCTCATATTCTCAATGACCCTATCATTCCATGTTCAATTGCAATTAATTATTAAATTGGATTTGTTGAAGTTGTGTTAATGGATGGATTGCATATGCTTCTGTTGTGAATGATAGAGCCAACATCTTGATTTTATTTAGGTAGAGTATTAGTGAATGAATTGTTAAAAAAAATCATATTTTGATTGGAATATAGCTTCAAGATGAGTTTCTTTAGCAGGGGAAGCAATGGCAGAGGTACAAACAGAGGTAGAGGAAATAGTTGGCAAAGAGGCCATAGAAGGCCACGATTCTCAATACATTTTGACGTTGATCCACAAGAACTAAATCAACTTTTCCAAGCTGAGTTTTATAATCTAGTTGGCCAAGGAATTCTACAACCTAGGCCTGAGAGGCCTCCTTTCCAGCCACACCAAAATTTCTTTAGTATCCATGTCCCCCCTCATGTTTCTATGCATCTAGAACCACCTGCAAATGATGGTTGGCAAGAGATCGTCCATCAACCTCCTACACATCATAATGGTTGGCCTATAGTATTGTTGCCATTTACCCCTCCTCCACCGCCATTTAATCCAAATGCCCAAGATGATCGCATTGCTTCACCAACCCAGTCTTCACATGCAAGCAAAATTCTTAAAACTACCATGCCCAAACCAAAGATTGATAAAGAGAAAAAAGTGGCCAATTCCCCTAACTCTTCCGAATATTCCTCTGAATCAGTGTCCTCTCATCTCCACCTCAAGGATAATTGGTCCCATGTCATTAGCGAAATCCATCCTCAAGTTTCTAATCAGCCTAAGGCTGCTACAAAAGGCAAAACAACACGAATACCAAAATAAAGCAATAGTGAAAAGAGGCAAACCGCCTCTCATAGTAAATATGGTTTTTAATGTTGTTAATGCTATTTTCTTTTGAGGACAGTTTTTATTGGTATGATAAAATGTTTGGACAAAAAATACACATTTAAACAGATTTGTTTTGGAGAACATGGATATGATGATATTTTTGGATATAATCATGTTTATTTTTATATTAAGATATTTGACTATTAATATGAGGATGGGAGCTACAAGGTGGATATTTGAGTTAAATTTTTGAGGTATTATATTTCATGTTTTGACGATTATTAAAGAAATAAAAATTGGAGTGACAAGGGGTCCCACATATTTTGTTATTATTTAAATAGACCCTTATTTATATATTATCATTTATTTGTCTCAACTAGTTAGTTAAGCTAATTAAGATTAACAAAAGAAAGGTAGTTGAACTATCATAACTTATTGAGAAAGAATAAAGCTCAATCAAAAGAAGAGACAAAGGGGGAGATAACAAAAGGATAACTTCTGATATAAGGTCTACTCTATACTTGTGAGATAATTCTTTTCTTCATTCATTCTAAGTTTACTAGAAAGCTAAACCATCTTGATGACAACGGGGTCTTATTGAAGGCAGCATGATTCAAAGCTGAATCATATCTTTTAGCAACTTGTTTCTAAGGGTGTATGATCTATCTTTGGCAGCCTGTGTGTTCTTGTTTGTTTATGGATTAGATTTCATGACTAATAAAGAATATTTTGTAGAGTCAAGTGACAACATTTTTATGGCAAGTTGATCTAGATCTTTAGATTCAATTTTCTTTTGTTGTGAGAGTCTTTTTGTATGGTGCTCATCGGAGACTTCTAAGTTTGAATTTTGTCCCACCCTCGCAGGGGTTTGTAAAGAGAGTTTTTTTTTGTATCTCATAATGAAGTTAATCTAAAAAATTATATTTATGATTTCAATTTCACATGTGTATCCTAATGATATTGTTCAGATTTTACTTGTATTCTTGTCTCTTTTCCTGTACACACTTATGTATATCTTTTCTTTCTTTCTTTTGCATAGTTACATATAACATATAAAATCAACCTTAGTCCCTAGTACATATTACCTGTGGATTAAGAGATTGTTTTGAATTAAAGGCTATAAACTTCGGGTAACATTCTCAACTAGCTTTCCTTAGCCTAACAAGATCTAAAAATGCTTGAGTAAGGTTCTTCATACCTTTTCCTCAACACCAGGTACTAGGGAGTAGTTTCCCCGAGTGTTGTTCTCAATGTACTATAGAAACAAGACGACTGAATAGATTATCTAAGGTTGGTTTTAGGTATACCTAGAGGACTTCCTATATACCCAACGGTACGTGGAAGTGATATTTCATATATAGGTACTGTCTAATGTGGTACTACTCAAAGGGGTACCAACAGGGGTTACATGAGTTTCCAACCAGGTGAAACAATGTGTTTCTAATCACATGAAACCATGTGTATTTCCTGGACGTATTTTTCCCCAACCACAGATTTACCCATTTAACGACATATCTTGCGTTATTTAAAGACGTCAAAACATGTCTCTAAAAAAATAAAAGATTGAGCTTGCTAACCACGAAAAAAACTCTTAAAATAACCAGAAAATAACTTGTGCAAAAACCCTACGTTCCACAGAAAATATATCATAAAATATAATGAGTCAAAATCTGAAAAAAAAAATCACATGTACTTCATATATCAACTCGAGATTCTGAAAATTTCAGAGTCTAAAACTTTATTGAAAATAAATTACCGTGAAAATGTCAAGATAATTGATTTCAGGATTAGTAATAAACCTTGTCTTATATGGACTATATCTAAAAAAATTATAGCAAATCAAAACCTAAAATATTGACCACATATACTATGAAATTTCTCCTCAGTATCCACAAAATTTCACTATCTAAAACTTCCCAAAAAAAAAGTTATAGCGAAAATTCTAAGATGACTCGTTTAAAACTGATTTTGGGATGAGTCAAAAACCCTATCTTCCACAGGCTATATCTTCGAAAGTATGATGAATCAAAACTTGAAATTTTTACCAGACGTACTTTGATATGTATCATGGGTAACATCAAATTTGTTTTGTCTGAATCATCCCAGAAAAAATCTTATAGCGAAAATTCATAGACATAGCATGTTTCAGGTTGGTTCATTTGTGGATTCACCCTAAAAGTGTAAGAAGGTGAATCACTCCCACTATGTACACACTTTCACAACCCATTTCTATTCAAAACATGGGAAATGACTTTGCCACCTTGAGAATCTCATTAACTATGCTAAGATTTATAGATCCAATGAGAAATTTAAAGTCAGACGTAAGTCAAAGGTGAACTAACACAAGTCTTTGATGAACTCAATACAATATACCTATCCAACAATAGGGATAATTAAGGTCCAATAGTGGCGAGCTAAAGCTGATTACACTTATTAATTACGTCATTATGCCATTTATGGTTGTGACATGTTAAATTGATTTTCTTTAAAATGAAATAGCATGTTTTAATCATGACATGCATCTCCTCCCGAGAACATCCAACCCAAGAACATCTACAAATAAAAAAATAACAATATGTTTACATGGTATGGGAATGGGCAGACACCATATAAGAAAATTCCATAAATACAAAATTTTCCATGTAATGAGAATTGTGTGGATTGGCATAAAATGAAAACTAACTTTGAAAAATTAGGAGATTGAGAAAGTATGTCACTTGCATGGATGCCTATCTATTGACTCTCAAAGAAAAAATGAATGATTGAGTACCCTATTGATGATGAACAATGTCCACTCAACATAGTTTCTACCTAGAACCTTGAAATGATAAGCTTATGTTGGGTAGGGCGGGTTAGCCCAAAATACCTATCAAAGCAGGTGGAACTGCGAGGTTTTCAAGGTTTTAGGCAAAATGGTAGGGCAAGGCATGGGGAACTTTTAAATTTTAAAGGTTTTGAGCAAACCCCTTGACACTTCAAGGTTTTGGGTAGAGATTTCATTGAATGGATAATGTTCGCCCCTTTTGATCCCCTCAACCATTTGTACATTTTGTTGTTGGAGAGTACATGTATGTCCTTACATAATATTACTTGCACATCCTCCACATGCATTGCCTTTGCATTGTATATAAAAAAAATATTTGTGGTTTGATTCATTCAAGGCAATCCATACAATGACAATTCATAATTGCAATTGCAATTCCATGGACGTTCATATGAGCAACAAGACATCATCCATGTCTTTACCAGTTGTTGCATATGCATTTGCTTGTTGTCTCCATCCCACATAATTTTTGTGAACATGTGTTCTTCAGCATAAGAAAAGTATTTGACGCTTTGTAGATCAATATTTGGCTAACACTCTGTGTTTATTTACAATGTTGAAATTTGTTAGGGTTTGGGTTGACGTTTGCAAAGCAAATTTCTAGTGTCGATGGTTTGATTAGAATTGACAAAGTCTGGAGGGAGTGATGTAAGTGGCCTTGGATGGATAGAAGGACCACTTGTCTTTAAATCATAGTTTAAATTTGAATGGTACAGTTAGATGTGTTCATTACCACCTCCCTTTGATGTCTTTGTTGGAAAAATTGAAGCAACTAAAGTAGATGTTCATTGCAGTTGTTGGGTTTTGACTGTCGCCAATTTTAATAGCTCGTGACATTTTTAGAAGCTTATTTTGAGTGACTTGGATCGTCGGTGCCTTGGAGTTTCGATGAAAATTGACCTTGAGTTGCTTCGAGACCCTAAAATTTTAAATAATAAAATTCACTATATTGGTGATTCTACACCAATAACAAAGTTAAAACTTGCTTCACTAAATTTTTATAAGGGCAATATGATTAAACTGATTACACCTACATATGTCATCAATTATAACATTGTTTAGCTAGATTTTCTTTCGATTTTTTGTTTTAAATTAGTGACAATAAAATGCAAAATAACCTTATCACCCACCATCACCTAAGACTAGACTATTGGGAGTAAATGAATTTATTTGATTTATTTAACAATTTAAAATAGTTTTTCCCATATTAAAGTTGAAACATTGACCACTTTAAATATCTCTGTGTCATTAATGGAAAAGTGTAAGAAGCCCAACTTCACCTTAGTAAATGTATCATAAAGTCATGGAGAATAAGACTTTGTATGTAACGCCTATGTCCTTGTAATCTAGGGACAAAGTGGATGAATCATTGAATACAAGCTTCATACTTCAACACTCTTGCAACAACTTTTATTGTTTGCATTTTGTATTTGGAAGGGTTTGGACTCCTTGTTATCCGTGTGGTAAGTAGGATATATAACGTTCATTTGTTATCCATGTGGTAAGTAGGATATATGACGTTCATTTGAGCATTGACTTTGTATTAATTGCACTTGAATGAATAAAATTTGTGCGTTTTAATCAAAGGTTTTGGAAAATCTTATATTTACAAATATTTAACACTTTCTTTTTAGAATATTATTGGATAATGTGATTGAAGTATTATTATGGTGGCGACATTGTTGGTATTGGAAATGTAACTCTTCATTTAATTCTTGCATTTAATTTTCTCTTTATGCACAATTCCTTCAATAACAACAGAGTTATTAGTAGTATCACATTATATTTATTACTTTGTTAATATTGATAGTTTGATAAACTTTTGCAGCGACTTGATATTTGATTTAGATTGTATAGAGAAAGAAATGAAAGATAAAAATATGAGTGGAAACATGCACACATAAATATTGTAGAGAGCACAATAATATAGTGAAACCCAAATTCTATTGATGGATGAAATAGGAAAATGTTGTAAAATGCAAAGCAATACAAACTAGCTAGAATGGTGGTAGCTTATCTATGAAGAGAGAGGTGTCAGCTATATTCGTACTCTAGAAGACATTACAAGAGGCCGAAATGGCCTTTAATAAATTACTAAACCCTAAAGATCCAAAACTCTAACCCTCGGAGATTAAGAGCCAAAAGGATTGTGGCCCCTGAGGTGGTTAGTTGATACGCCAACTTCCTCAGGGTGCAACTTTTGCATTCAATTTTCGTTTGGGGTGCATAATAACTCGTTGGAAAGATCCAATTGAGAAGTACAATTATTGATAGGCTTAGGTAGGTCATGGTCACCCCAAGCCCCCTAATGGCTAAAAAACATCGTTTAAGGCCTCAAAACGACCCCGAAAGTTCAAGACATGAAAAATTGTAAATTAAGAAAAATGCCAAGATAGAGAACCATGTTGATTAAGTGTAAGAGGTGGGTGGCCACATATGTCCACTTGGATCGATATCCTCCATATTCATCTTGGAGAAGGAAGCACATTAAATACGTTGTTACAAGCTTCACTATCGAGGAAAAAGTTGCCACTGCCAAGGTCTTGTATTAGAGTTATTGGTAATGCTATCATCACGACAAATAACAATATGCAAACAATCTGAACTAATTTACACTCGCATTTTTTGCAACAAACATATCCCTCAAAGAGCATGATATATAATTTGTATTAGATCACTGCTTCTATCTCAACGATTGTTATTGTGATTTGTATTCCTTGTTGACATGTTTAGGCAATTCCAGAATTAAGAAATCATTCATAGTTTAAAATGGAAACTATACTTATGTTGTGGTAAGTATATCTGGATGTACATTATACTCTTTATCAAACACAAATGGAACAATGCCTTAAGGGAGTGTTGCTTAATCCAAGACAACAAATGAAAATATGAGATTCTAATCTTACAAGAACATCTAGCAAGTATTGTCGAATATGTAGAACCTTTAATTAGAATAACTAATAAGAGAATGGGAAGACAAATAGGTAAGTTTACAAGTACACTTTGTTTCTCTCTCTGTTTAGCTAGCTTTGGCTATAACTTCACATGAGAAAAGCTAACAAGTAAAAGTATGCTCTAAAACTTATACGATAACAACATGAAGAAACACTCCTTGAAAGTCAACAACATTAGAAGTGATAGTCATCACAACTACCCTAGTAAGAAACCTCACAACCATTGTAGCATAACTGCATTTCATTTGTTCTTATGTATTCCATCTTCACATACACTTTATAAATCCCCATAAGTGCTTTTCACGATCCATGATTTTCTTACTCACACAAAAATGTGGAGCACAACATTTTTGGGTCATTCTTATCCATGGCCTATGTGGAATAGAAGAATGCCATCATCTCTGCAATGGATGAGGTTGACCCAGGTACATGTAGGAATGAACTGCAATCCAGGGCATAATTTCCACATAGAACTATAAATTTGGTAGTTAAAATGTTTTTAAACGATCCACATTCAAATGTAGGACTTCATGACAATGATAAGCTCAGTTGGAGTTTCTGCAAATTATTGGAATGGACATGGATCTCTCCCCTAACTAAGGTTTTCATCCATGAACAAAAAATAACTTTAAATGGGTTTTGTGGAATTATCTTGCTAAATGGGTTTTGTGGAATCAACTTACTAATCAAAGAAGAATATTTTTTAATACATTACTACCTTTTCCTTGGTACGCACGTCCTTGCCTACCTCCACCTATAATATATTGATGAAGAGAGATTGTAACTTACCCTAAATTAACTCTTTTTGTTATATTAGTTGATTGTATTTTAGTTTAATTTGTAGTGTTCACTGCATATCATCTCTCTTGTATCAAGAGAGATATGACACAAGGTAGTGCATGCAATTTTTATTAACCTTTAAAGCATAACTCGATGACTGGGTAGCATGTTTGTTATCGTCCCCACCCGGGTTCAATTCCCTCAAAGTGGACATTTTGGCCTGTTGTGATAAGGCTAGAAGGGTAGATGACCCCTGAGATAGAGGTCCACTCCAGTTGAATTTGGGACGCCTTGAACCTTGCTAAGTCACAAGTTATTGGTATATTTGGCTTGCGGGTTGTTGGATATATGATCCGGGTTATTTTCGTCACAAAATGAGAGTGGAGATATAATAAATAAATGCACAGAGATATCGCAGATATTTAATAATATAACATAAATGTATCAGAGATGCAACCATAAACACAGATATACATTAATACACGATTTCTATTAATGAAAGAAATCTACAGAGACTGTAAAAATACAGAGTGAAAGACTCGCTAGAATGGTGGCAGCTTATCTCTTAGAAGAGATGTGACAGCTACTCGCATTCACAAGAAGATGATTACAATGAGGCTCTGAAGGCCTTTTTACAATAAATAGGAATGCCAAAAACCTTAGACATCCAAAAACCTAACCCTAGGAGATGAAGCGCCAAAAGTCATGTGGGCCCCGTTTGGGTAAGTTAGTACATCAACTTCCCGGGGTCGTAACTTTTACATACGATCTTCGTTTTAGGCGCATGATAGCTCGTTGGAAAGGTATCGTCGAGAAGATTCATTTTGGAGGAAATATCGAAGGACATTTATTATTGTTCCCCGTTTTCCCAAAAACATCGTTTAGGGCCTCAAAATGGCCCTGGAAGTTAAAAACTGCTAAAAATAGTAAATTACCAAAATTGCCAGAAAATTGTTTTGAGCCAGTTGGAAAAGGTGGGTGGCCACCGATATCCACCTGGTTTAATATTCCCTCCTTAGGAAGCAATGGTATTCATTTCGTTGAGTGCCTAGGGGAGAGGAAAAAACGTTTGCTAAATATGAATCTTGGTTAGATGCTTACCTTGTTGGAGACGTCCCGCTGCTCAGTTTGTGGAAGTCTGTCACGAACCTGTTGAGGTTGAGGTTGTTCAACAAGTCAAGCTACATGAGAGGATAGTGTGCAGAAGGAATTTCTGCGCTTTGTTGCAACCTTGTCGACCTACTTCTGTTGGATGGAAGGTGCTTGTGGCGAGGTTGTAGTGGTTGCAGTGTCCTTCTGTTCCCCTTTTGAACATATTGTGAAGCAGCTGAATTTTGCAGTATGTGTTGGCGCAGGGAAAACCCAGGGTTCAACGCTTCAACAACGCACCAACAAAACCCTAACTATCGACCCTTTCGGAAACACCTATGAAGCAAATGAAGTCTCACCCGAGGTAGAGACAGGGTGGTTGCAGGACTCCAGTGTTTGCAACCTTAGCTGGGACACCGATCTGTGATTGTAACACCTTAACAGAGCACTTAACACTTACAGTTCATTAGTATTCAGCCTTCGTTTACAGCACAGATAAACCCTAATAACATAGCATCGCAGTATTCGTCCAGATCTAATATATTCAAGCACTAAGCATAAAGAAACATATCAAATCTAGCATTCATTCGCACTACTGAGCACTAAGCTATTATATTCATCTAAGCATACATCAAGATAAAATCACTAAGCATAAATCATATAAACAATATAACAACCATAATGCATAAA
This sequence comes from Picea engelmannii, assembly GCA_009831015.1. Taxonomy (NCBI): domain Eukaryota; kingdom Viridiplantae; phylum Streptophyta; class Pinopsida; order Pinales; family Pinaceae; genus Picea; species Picea engelmannii. The sequence goes on from ML802771.1 coordinate 302,436, forward strand.
GCAACCACAACACAAGATATATGTGGTTCACCCCCAGCCTGGGGCCTCGTCCACCAACTCTTCTCTTCTTTATTATCTTCGGTCAAGCTTCTTACAGGCACATAGCATCAAAATCCTACTCCGCAGAAGACAAGAGATCTATGCGCACCTCGCTAGATCCTCCTTCCCCGAGCTAGGGTATGACACAAATCCTTTACACAGTCACTTGCACTTAGCCTTGCAAACCTCACATAGTATGCACAAAGCATTTACAACTATCACTTGCACTTAGCACAACTTACAAATTGGCTCTTCTAGCCCCCCCGGGTCTCTTTCTTACATCGCCTAGACATCTATTTGTACATTACAAAAGGTCCAAAACATGGGTAAACCCATGGGTTGACATCCCCATACCCATTACATAATCCCAAAACCCAAAAGTGCCCTAAAAAGGGGTTGAGATCCCACAATCTTTGCTTTGAATTGCGCTCCGCCTTCGACAGCCTGTCAAAGTCCCAAAATAGGTCAAACCTGACCAAGGATCCTCAAAACTTGGTCAAGGGCCAACAGGCCCCCAACACTCACCTGTGACCCGTCCCGAGTCACTTTGATCTGGGTAGCTCTTCCTCGAAAGCCTCGAGTCTAGCTCAAGCTACTTCTACTTGTTGCTTCGCCAAGGCCTCCTACTCGGTGAACTCCTGAAGAACTGCCTCGTTCACAGGTCCCTCTAAACGTTGTTCGATTGAAGTGACTACTTGTTCTAGCTCTACTCCTCTTCCTTCAATCTCCTCAAACAATTGGTAAGCTTCGTCCTAGACTGGTTGGAGCCTCTGAGTTACTTCCATGACTTTGCTCTGTATGGTATGGACCTGTTGTTGAGCAGTGCATTGTTCCTGAGATCGTTTCATTCTCTCTACTGCTGACAGGAGCTTCAGTTGCGCATGTACTTTCGTTGCTTGCTGCTTTGATTCCTAGAGTTGTGACTTCAATTTCTTCAGTTCAGGGTCCTCAGTAAGTCGCTCATAAGTCTGCATGTTGTGATCACTTAACTGTTTACATTCCAAAGCTAATGCTTTGATTCTCTCAATTGCACTACGGGCAATGGTTTCTCTTTGGTCCCGCACATCCTGCAGAGTGCTTTGCAATGTTTTTATCTCTAGATCTGTTATTCTCTGTTGAAGTTGTTGGATGGATTCAACAAGCTATGCCACTTGATGCTCCACTAGTTCTTTTGCTTTTTGCTCTAACCCTATCACAGAGCGAAGTGCTTTGTTGACTGCTTATTTTAATCTAATCTGCTCCGCGAGCAATTGTTCTTTCTCTAGCTGGATCTGTGCTTTCTCCTCTTCGAACTTTGTTTGGAGGCCATCCTTCTCCTGTTGCGCAACTCGACATTGCTCTACTACTTCCTCCTGTGCTTGCTTCAGGGCCACTATGGCCTGTTATTTTTCCTCTTGTGTGCGACGAAGGCGAGCTTCGGTCGCATCATCTATTCTGCGGAGTTGGGTAGGCTCATCTCCCAACTCTGGTTCTTCTGATGGCGGGGCCACAGTGGAAACTATGCGATAGCAATGAGTTCTCTTGTTGGCTCGGATACAATTCGTGAAAGTGTTCTTGATGCAACGGTCGACGAACTAAGTAGACAGTGAGGTAACAGATCTCTCCAATGGACAAGAATCCTTCATCAATGTAGTTATGTCTGTTACGACGCGGTCCCAACGGTCCGATGGTGAGATTTCTAATCATAACTATTGTTCTAACCATTCGGGAACGTTAATCTAACGGTTATAATGCCTCCAACAGTTATATTGCTCTGCCATAGCGGAGTGCCAATCTGAGTTGCTCTGATATTCCGACAAAGTTTGAATTTTGGGGACCTTCCTTCTGTGAAGTCTTCTCTAGACCTTCCTATAATTTCTCCAACTTTGCCTTCTTCTTGTTGAACTTTCTAGCCTTCTTCCCTGTGATCTGCGTTACTGGGTTCCTCTTCCCATTCTGATTCTTATCTCCCCTTGGCATAGTAACTTTGCATTGTTGATGGTCGGTCGTAGGTTCAAGGCCAATATTTCTTCTCTGTCTGGGGTAGGCACTCTACTCTCTTGTACAAACAAGTGTTTCAGGTATGCTTGTGTTCTTTCAACTTCGACAGCCAGATTTCTGGTCCTCGGTACTTTTGACTGGTTTTCTTGTTCTTCCAATAAGTGTGCTATTCTCTTAGCCATGAAGTCTCTTAGTTCTTTCTTTTTATGTTCTAGAACTTCCTCTTCTTGTTTTCTTCGGATCTAGTCTTTCTCAATCCAAGGTTTTCCTAGCAATAAATCAAATGGGGTGTTGTTCTCAATAAATTTAACAACCTCAAATTCTTCTTCTGTCGAAGTGCCATGAGCATTCACAGATGTCTGGGTAAGTCTTCCACATAGGGTTATCATATTTCCTCTAATTAATCCTATTCCTCCCAATGAGGGAATCATAACAGGATTTCCTAAAATTTCCCATGTTCTTTTTGTCATAATAGTTACCTGTGTTTCCTCATCTAGAACACAGTCTATGTTGAAGTCTTTTATTCTTGTTTCAATGCACTCTCTCTCATTGAAGATCTATGATAAGTTGATATCTCTATGGTCATTCAGGGTTTCTTTCATTTGTAGTAATACAATCTCTTATTCTTTCTAGGGTTCTGCTACGGTCTCAATTTCTTGGCCTTTCTCAGGGTTTTCTTGTCTCGTATTCATTCTTTCAACCTTAGCAATCATTCTAGGGAAATCCAGAACGTCATGGTCCATAGCTTTACAACAAAGAAAACTAGGTCGTTTATTAGGGCAATCCTTAGCAAGATGGCTTGGCCTTCTACAACTGTAACAAATGGTTAATCCTCTCTTTCTCTTAAATGATCCCCAACCTTTCTTGTACTGCGCACTATGATCGTGGTAGCTAACCTGCAGAAAATTCTTCCTAGGATCCTGAATCCATTTGTTAGTCCAAACATACTTTCTATGCATAGGAATAACATATCTTTCATTATTTCTATCAGATCTATTCATATCAAATCTTCTTTCTTCTAACTGTGCCCTAGTTTTCAGACCAGGACAAAATTTATCAAACATGCCTAGATCCATACTTTCGAAACAAAAATTTCCACTTATCTTACCTTTATCAAAGCACAAAGCTTTCAGATCTTACCTCTTTAATCAAAAAAAATCACTGATCTTACCTCTTTTCTTCATATCTGCCTCCTTTCTTAGCACAGAGTCTTGCAGTCAGGTAGAATATTGCGCACTAAAGAAATAGATCTATGCACAAAGCTTTCTTTCTTTTCCTCAGTTCCCAACAATCATAGTTTCAGGTCCTGGCAACAGAACCATTTGTTGGAACAGGGGCAAACCCAAGGTTCAACCCTTCAACAACGCACCAACAGAACCCTAACTACTGGCCCTTTTGGCAACACCTGCGAAGTAGATGAAGTCTCACTCGAGGTAGAGGCAGGGGTGGTTGCAGGACTCCAGTGTCTGCAACCTTAACTAGGACATTGATTTGTGATTGTAACACCTTAACAGAGCACTTAGTAGTTATATTTCATTAGTATTCAGCCTTTGTTTACAACATAGATAAACCCTAATAGCAGAGCATCGCAGTATTTATCCATATCTAATATATTCAAGCACTAAGCATAAAGAAATAGATCAGATCTAACATTCATTCACACTATTGAGAACTAAGCTATTATATTCATCTAATCATACATCAAGATTACAACACTAAGCATAAATCATATAAACAATATAACAACCATAATGCACAAAGCAACCACAACACAAGATATATGTGGTTCACCCCCAGCTTGGGGCTACGTCCACCAACTCTTCTCTTCTTTATTATCTTCGGTCAAGCTTCTTACAGGCACATAGCATCAAAATCATACTCCGCAGAAGACATGAGATCTACGCACACCTCGCCAGATCCTCCTTCCCCGAGCTAGGGTACGACATAAAGCCTTTACACAGTCACTTGTACTTAGCCTTGCAAGCCTCACATAGTATGCACAAAGCATTTACAACTATCACTTGCACTTAACACAACTTACAACTTGGCTCTTCTAGCCCCCCCCCGATCTCTTTCTTACATCGCCTAGACACCTATTTATCATTACAAAAGGGCCAAAACATGGGTAAACCCATGGGCCGACATCCCCATACCCGTTACATAAGCCCAAAACCCAAAATTTCCCTAAAAAGGGGTCGAGATCCCACGATCTCTGCTTCAACTTGCGCTCCACATTCGACAGCCTATCGAAGTCCCAAAATAGGTCAAACTTGACCAAGGATCCTCAAAACTTGGTCAAGGGCCAACAGTATGAGATACTAACTTGCGGTACTGTTTAGGTGGAACAATAGTCGAAACTACCTTTGGTATTCTGTAAAGATGACCCCCTAGAGAAACAATGACACTGCGAGGCCAAGAATCATAAAGAGCATGGCGTCTCCACATATATGGCTGGCCCAAGAAAACATCACAGACATCTAGTGGGGCAACATCACACAATACCTCATCCTTGAAGGGCTGGATGTCGTATGACAATTGACACTGCTGGCTAACACAAAGATCTCGTCCTTGGCGAAGCCACCCGATGTTGTATGGTTGCAGGTGTGGTGTTGTTGACAATCCCAACTGTTTGACGACCTCTATTGAGATGAGGTTCTTATGGCTTCCGCTGTCAATAATAAAATGCAGTGCGGTCCCCTTCACCCACATCTGTGAATGAAAAAGGTGCTCCCCCTCTTTAGGATCTGTTGGTTCTTCTGGTTGAATTATTGCGGTTGCGACAATAACAGTGGGATCTGCGTCAATGATCTGTCCTTTACCAGTATTTTCATAATCAAATTCTAAATCAAGGTTCGACTCCTTGTCTTTGATCTTGGCCACCAATGATTGTTTTGAGCGACATTCATCGATGTTGTGCCAGGGGATTTTGTGGAAATCGCACCATTTTCCGGTGTCCTTCTTTGTCTTCCCGTCACCCTTCTTTTCCTGTGGCTTGGACTGGTTTTTGGGAGACTGTTTGTTAGGGCCATCTTTGTCATTCTTTGGTTGTTGTAGATTTGCAAACCCGAACTCCTGTTTGTTCTGGTGCTTAAATTTTTGCTCGATTTTAACAACATATCGATAAGCGGCACCGAGTGATGAGATATCCAGAAAATCCATTTCGATTTGGATGTATCTGTGTAGAGCCCCACGGTATTTCAGAACCAAATGTCGTTCGGAGTCTTTGATACCCATCTTGGTGCACAATGTATGGAAGGTATTGGTGAACTCTGGAACTGCTTGGCCCCTCTCTTGCCACAGTGTGGTCCATCTCATGTACTGGTCCTCATAGTTTCCAACAGGGTAATATTGTTCCTTTACTGCATCCACAAAAAAATCCCAAAAGGGCTCGACCCCATATATTCCAGACTCCTTTGTGGAACTTTGCTCCCAGTAATTTTCCCACTAATGTTTGACATGGAGGAGAGATTTGAGTAGTGCGAAGGTGATCTTTTCCCTGTCGAAAAAATTATGAACAAAGAAATAACCTTCTAACAGATTTAACCATTTGTCTAGGGCATCCGCATCTATCTGACCTTCAAATACGGGAATATCAAAATTAACTTGTACCTTGAAAGGAGAGGTGCTTCCAAAGTGGTTGTTTGATGAATATGCACTTGTTTCTATCGGCAAGCGTTGAAGGATGTGGGAAAAATTCTCCATCATTTCGTCCCTCTGTCGCGTAAGAGCTTGCTCAAGCAACAAATTGATAGAATCGTGTGCTCCGTCGTTTTTCTTTTCTTCTACAATGGAGGGTTTCTTGGGCGTGCGAGAGCGTTTGTCTTCAAGAGAGACAAGCTCGAGACCCAACTTGCTATACTCGGACCTCGTCGGGGACATGCACTGAAGAAAACGATCAAGAGCAGCGTGCTTTGATACCACTGATCCGGGTTATTTTCGGCACGAAATGAGAGCGGAGATATAATAAAGAAATGCATAGAGATATCGCAGATATTCAATAATATAATAGAAATGTATCAGAGATGCAACCATAAACACAGATATACAGTAATACACGATTTCTATTAATAAAAGAAATGTACAGAGACTATAAAAATACAGAGTGAAAGACTCTCTAGAATGGTGGCAACTTATCTCTTAGAAGAGATGTGACGACTACTCGCACTCACAAGAAGATGATTACAATGAGGCTTTGAAGGCCTTTTTACAATAAACGAGAATGCCAAAAACCCTAGACATCCAAAAACCTAACCCTAGGAGATGAAGCGCCAAAAGTCATGTGGGCCCCGTTTGGGTAAGTTAGTACATCAACTTCCTGGGGTCGTAACTTTTGCATACGATCTTCGTTTTAGGCGCATGATAGCCCGTTGGAAAGGTATCGTCGAGGAGATTCATTTTGGAGGCAATATATAAGAATATTCCATATTACTCCCTGTTTTCCCAAAAACGTCGTTTAGGGCCTCAAAATGGCTCTAGAAGTTAAAAACTGCTAAAAATAGTAAATTACCAAAATTGCTAGAAAACTGTTTTGAGCCAGGTGGAAAAGGTAGGTGGCCACTGATATCCACCCGAATCAATATACTCTTGAGTTATAATGACAACAAGTATGCGTGATCTCGGACCTAGCCCAGATCAAACCTACCAATTACCAATTCCCATGATTAAAAAAAAACTATAACAAAAAGTAGTGCATATAAATTTGATTACTTTTTAAAATGTCACTTAAAAAGTTGCATTAACAATAGAAAGACGCGTGATAGGCAATGAGTTTGCATAGCCATGCACCATATCAAATCTTTCCAAAAAAAAAAAAAAAAACATTTAAAACCAACCTTTCACCCCATATTAAAACAAAAAAACCCATATTAAAACAAAAACTTATTAATCACAAGCTATGTAAAAACCTTAAATCATATCAATATTAAACTTTGATATTACACTAAATACCTCAGTAATAAGAAAATGATACCTTTCTAATTCATACATATGTTTTCAAAATACATGTATTTCTTTCTTAGAATGCAATAATTTCTCACTATGATAAATACAACCAGGATTGAGAGGATTTTATAATGATCCTTTCATTAGTTAAAAGAGAGGATCATTAATATTTCTTTCATGAATACAATTTTTTTTTTTTTTAATAATTAATTTAAAAATGTAAATTAAGATTTTGAAATTGTATAAAAAAATTAAATTAATAACCTTATTATTATTATTACTTAAAAAAATTAAATTTACAAAACTATAAGTAAACTCATACTAAAATGGAATAACATCTTCACTATAAATGTGTGATTTTTATTTTTTATAAATTTACAATTAAAAAAGCATTACAAATACATGGTAATGAAGAGGGGTAACAAAATACACATTCCATATTAATATTACCATTTTTTTTTAATCATTAAATACAAAGATTTCTAAATTTTTTAATAAGCTATTTATTTATGTATTTTTAAATGTTGAGAAGTTAATTTGATTTTTTTAGTTCATTTGGCAAATCAATGGTCATAACTAATGTGGAATAATCTATAATCAACTACTTTTACATTTTTTAATAAGCTATTCATCTTTAATTAAAAAAGTTAATTTGATTTTTTCTTCACATTCATATGTTTTTGGAAATGAACGGTGATAATTAATGTGAATAATTTATAATAAAAAATGTAAAGAGAAAATTAATAAATAAATAATTAATTTAAATTTTTAATTTTTTTTTTTTAAATTACATTATAATTTATTATATTTTAAATTTGAAAAAATTATTTATTTTAAAAATTAAAATATATCGTAATTAAAAAACAATTTTTTATAGTGAAAATTTTCATCAATTATATAAAATAATAAAATTATAACTTTTTTTTTTTTGGGTAAATGAGTGTGAAAATCTATATTATTGAAAGAAATTATAATACAAAAAAGCTACAAGGACTCCCAAGATCTACCAAAACGGAAACCAGATTTGGGGTTCCAAGGGAGTAATGTCTAATATAGCAGGGGAGGTTTGGGCCGCCATCATGGGAAACCGAACCAAACCTCCGCAATCCAGTTTGAAAAACGACAGCATAACGAAAACAAAGAAAGCATAAGCATAGTGGGGTTAGCTCCTACACTGAGAACCTTGACCAGGGCTGGTCCTACGCTAGTCCAGGTTGATGGGGTGCTCTTCATCGCCATCCTTATTGGTCGCGCTCTCCTCCCTCTGCTCCACCAGGCATATCTTTTTGATGCACGCTGGGGTTCCATTTCTGTTGGTTGGAGTAATATCTATATGGTGGACATAGCGAAGATAAAGATGGAATTGCCTTGTCAGTCTCTCCATTTTTTCCTGCTGGCTTCGTTGGTCCTTCGCAAGTCTTTTGGCACTCTCCTCCAGGTTGCTGAGGCGGTTCAGAATGCCTGTGAGCACCTTCTTCTGGTCCTTGGTTTTTGTCTTGTTGGTTTCCTTCTAGTCTGCACACATCTTACCTATCAACATTTTTGTTCTCTAGGCTTCCTCCACCGTCCCGAGGTAGAGGGTTGTTCTGGGCAGTGTGGCTCCTGGGTCCATTATCCCCCTCGCTTCCTGAGTTATTTTTGTCCAGGCTTTGCCCCTGCGAGCGATGTTGATTTCTCGCTCCCATCTTTTGATGATCATCTTTCCCTTTGTATCAACTTGCGTGAGGAAGGTACTCTTTGCTTCCCTGACCGCTTGTTCGATTCTTGTCATCTGATCGAAAAATCGGATTCAGAAGCCTGACAGGGCATGAAAAATGCTCAAAAATGAAAGTGCTCAGAATCTGACGAAACCAACACCACTGCGTCCGCCTCGTCTTCTTGATTCTGGTGGTATATTTACTTTGTCAAACGGAGTCCGTATGGAGAAGATATCGCATTCTGTCCGCCAAGCCAAACATGCAAAATTTTTGGATGCTGACTGTACCTGTCCGTACAGGACACGTGTCAGTCCGTACATGACACGTGGTAGGTCCGTACAGGACACGTGGCAGCCTCAGGCAGTGACACATGTCAGGCAGATTTGGCATTTTTGGGCTTACGGTTGGCCCAATCTCGAGGTGACACGTGTCACCACTGGAAGGGTGACACGTGGCACGAGATGACGTCAGCATCGTACGGTAAGTGACGTGGCAAGGTGACTGGACAGTGCGGAAGCTGACGCGGCAAAGTGACATGGCAGTACGGCAAACGACAGGTGGCAGCACGTGGTCCAATCGGATGTCGACACGTGGCAGTTTTGTTGGCAAATGATTGGGTGCCACGTGGCCCAATCACGGGCTGCCACGTGGCACCCAGGTATTGGCTTATTGGTTTGGTTTATTAAAAATATTTTTGTGTCGACTGGATTCGAACCGGCGACCTCCTCCACCATAGCGCCTTCGCAATAGGGCTCCGACCAACGGGCCACCGGGTGTCACTTGTTATGTAAGTGGGCGGACCTATATTTAAACTTGGTTTATGTGTTGTTCGGCGGGGGGTCGGGCCGGGGCTTAGCCCCGACCCCCGGTTTTATGTGTTATATGTGACCGTTACCAAAAGAATTGGCGCGTGGTTTCATTAATATAGCTCGCGGTTTATTTATAAACGTAACCACAACCCTTGTAAATGGACGGGAGTTATGTAACGGTTAGCGCGGGAGTTATGTAACGGTTAGCGCGGGAATTGGAACTTAGCCCGTGGGTTCTATGTGTGAGCCAATGCGACCGGTGCTGGAGCGAATGAGGTGGCCCGCGCTAGCGCGTGGCCACATGGTGCTCATGTGACCAATAAAAAGGGCACGCGTGCGGTTGGAGGGGGCTAAAAGCCCGTATTAAACTATAATATGGTTGAAAAGTGGGTTTTTCAACCACTTTTTGGGTTTTTAATGTTAATTAACCCCTTTTTAATGTAATTAACTCATTTTTGGGAGTTATTGGGCATTTTTAGAGCCTAAATTCGTGGAGGAAGTTGGAGATGGACAACTAACTCCCCCACTATTTAACCAAGGCCATTTTGAGGCCAAGGGGACAACTTTGGAGAGCAATCAGAGCAGAGATGCTGAGAGGAAGCCAAGTCAAACCCAGTTTGAGGCAGGGAAGCCGTTGAGGAGGAGATGTTGTTGGACGATTTCTGAGAGCTCCGGACATCCGTTTCGCGTGTCGTTCGTTGTGCATGGTTCTAGAGATCTGGGCGAACATGACCAGATCAGTCTGGAAGCCATTCGACATTGCAATGATGTACCATTGAGCTTTCGAAAAGAAATAAAGAAGCCTCCCCCACAGAGAAAAGGCCCGGAGACGTAGGCAAAGTTGTGCCGAACTCCGTTATCAACCTGTGTATTATGGTTTGTTGTTTTTCATTGCATTTCTGATCTGCGTATATTTATATGGCTGTATAATTCCTTTTCTTTCTCGTTCTTTCGTTAAGTTTCCCAATGGTTAATGAATGCATGCAAATAAAAACTCAACCATAAGTCATTCGAAAAATCCTGACGGATCAAGTGGTATCAGAGCTAGTTGACGTTTGGATTTGAGTTTTGCATGTTAACCAGGGAAGAGCACATCCCCCTCGCTTCCTGAGTTATTTTTGTCCAGGATTTTCCCCTGCGAGCGATGTTGATTTCTCGCTCCCATCTTTTGATGATCATCTTTCCCTTTGTATCAACCTGCGTGAGGAAGGTACTCTTTGCTTCCCTGGCCGCTTGTTCGATTCTTGTCATCCTCCAGGCGCTTGGTGGAGGTTCTATTCCCTAGGGGCTCTCTTGCTGTTGGTTTTCTTCATGCGTACTATCTTCACTTGCATATGGTAGTTTTTACGTTGGGTTCTTCTCCTGTTCCACTGCACCTCTTTCTGGTATGTAAGGTGGCCCCTGTAATTGCTTTGCTCCGGTCTGTTGCTCTTTCTGTTATACCTGTTTTTATGGAGCCAACCCGGCAGCGGTCCCGTCCTTGCAATCCTGGCCTACTCATCAAGGTGGCCCTTCTGGTCTGTGTCCTCTGTTCCAGAGCATGTGCACTTGATGGCCTTCTCGTAATCCTTGCGCTAATGCTTTGCCTTGTACATTGTACGCCAGTCATTTCCCAGCCCCGGAACGATACTTGGGTGAGGTGTACCCGAACTTGACCCTGGTGAACCTTTTCGTCCTTCGTACTTCACCGCTTGCTGGTTATCTGTTCTACTTTCCCACGGGTCACCCCTGTACTTCTTTCTATTGACAGGACCGTGGTGTCGTGCCTTCGCATGATGTGTGATTTCTACCTGCATTTGTAACTTGGTTTGATTGGTGGGATATCTGATTCTACCTTGAACCTACATGCCATTCAATTCCTTTTGCGCCTCCATTCTTGAAGTGATCTTCCATACTACTATTGTTGTCATAGTCTTTTTCCGCAAGTTGGGTGCAATCTGTTCGGAATCGACCTTGCGGGATGTTGCTCCAGATTGTGTCCAATTCTGGACCTTTGTTATCCACCCCCTCATTCACTACTATGTCCGCCAATCCATTTGTTGACCTTCGAACCCAGTGCAACTCCACTGTGATCCATGTCCGCAAGTGCTCCTGGATTTTTTTGCAGTAGGTGTGCCAATCACCATTGTCTTTGGATTTTGCCCATTCTTGTGTCATTTTGGAGTTTTCTTACCGTGTCGATCACCAACGCAAAATCTCCTTCCACTATGGTGTTTGTCATCCCCTCCCGACTCAGAATCTCCAAGCCAGTCTCCAGGGCTCTGAATTCTACGACATTGTTGGTTGAGTTGCCTAGACTCCCAGCGTACAGTCGAATGATGTTTCCTTTATTGTCATTGATTACTCCTCCCAATCCTGTTCGCCCTGGGTTGCCTTTTGCCGCCCCATCGAAATTCAACTTGAGGGAGCTTGAAGGTGGTGGCTTCCAGTTGCGCTCACGTACTTGGAGTTGCGGTGACCATCTGACCTGATTGGGGTTGCGATTGTCGTTCAGGTGGAAGGCCTCTAGGACTCAGGAATCCTGGTCAGTGGGTTACGCTCTACCTACCTGGCAGTTGCGGCTCTGCACCGTATCTTGTGTCATGGAGATTATTGTTTCCTTGATCTTCCCTTCAGGCCTGTTTGGTTTCTGAAAATGTGTCGGTTCCTTTCCTTCCATATCGACCATATGATCATTCATGGGGTGAGTATCCAACAAAGGTTTACCTCTTCTTGTTCGTTGTAGTTCTCTTTCCAGAGATTGATGGTTGCAACAATTTTACCTCGGATCATGTTGGACTGGTGGAAGATACATGTCGCCCAGTCCCAGAGATCTGCGGTGTAGGCGCATTCATCCAGGAGATGGTTTGTTGTTTCTTCCTGGGCTTGTCAGAGAAGACATCTTGATGGAACTATGAATCCCCTTTTCCTTAGGTTTTCCCAAGTTAGAATGTGGTTGTGAAGTACTAACCATTGGAAATTTTTTATCTTTGGCCATTGGGGGTTGTTCCATAGCTTATCCCATTGTTGTGTTGGGTCTTCTTGTTCCAGGTCTGCTATATAGTGTCAGACTTCTTTCAGGTTGAATTCCCCATCGTCTTTTTGTCCCCATCTCAGTTGGTCCTCTCCTTCCGTGACTTTTATTTTCCATCTTCCCAGTTCCTCCTCCACCTCTTTTACTGTTGTTGCGGGTGGATCATTGTTCTGCAAAGTGATCTTGTCCCAGATTCTCCATTTGTTGTGGTCCATTTCATGTTTCCAGTATTGGTAGACATTAATTTTACCTTGCACTATTAGCTCCTGTTGGAGTGCCTCTCTGTCTGGGTCCTCCATTTTCAGTTCCTATTGCCAAGTGTCCTCCCAGAATCTGGTTGTTCTGCCATTCCTGATTTCCCAGAAGATGTGTGTCTGAATCCAGGCTTTGTTGTGCCATGCTAGGTTCTAGATGGTTGAATCTTCCCTGGTTCCTCTGAAGCGGATTTTGTCTTGGTCGCGAATGTATGGGGCATACTTTGCCTTCCATAGGTTTACCCAAGGTGTAGTAGTTTCCTTGACCTAGTGCCACCAAAGTTTCACCCCGTAGGCGTTATTGGTCACTTGTGGATCCTGTAGCCCTAGGCCTCCTTGTATTTTTGGCTTGCAGACTTTCTCCCAAGTCACCAGGGCCCATTTTTTCTTTGTTTCCGCGCCTCTCCACAGGAAGTCCCTTTGGATGGTTCTTATTTTTTGTAGAATCCCCTGTGGAGTTGGGAAGACAGACATTATAAAGGTTGGGATTGCTTGTAAAACAGACTTGGTTATGATCAGTCTTCTGGCTAGATTGAGAGATCTATACGTCCAATTTTTAACCCACTCCTGTAACTCATTTATTACTCCTTCCCAAGCTTACATTTTGTACACTTTGTCTGTCAGTGGAATCCCCAAGTACTTGGCCGGGAGCGTCTTCCGTTCAAATCCAAGAATGTTGGTCAAATTCCTTTAGATAGTTGGGTTGGTATTGAAGAAGAAGATCATCGACTTGGAATGGTTGATCTCAGTGCCCGAGGCTTCCCCAAAATCTTCTAGGATTCATTTGTATGCTTTATCTTCCTGGATTGTGGGGATGCCATGGAGTAAGGTATCATCCACAAACTGTTGGTGAGCTGAAGTAGGGCAATTTTCGAAGGGTTTGAGACATGTTATTTCCCTTGTTGTAGTTGTGCTCTTTATGCTTTGGCTGAGGCCTTCCATAATTAGAATGAACAGGAAGTGGGATAGCGGGTCTCCTTGTCTGATGCCTCTCGTGGGCCAGAAGGGTTTGGCAGGGGCTCCATTGATTAGTATCGAGTAGCTTGTTGTGGATACAAGACTGACAATCCAGTTGATCCAATGTTGGGTGAAACCAAAGGCTTCCAAGGTCTTGACCATATAGTGCCAGTTAATTTTGTCATAAGCTTTTGCTAGGTCTAGTTATATTAACATTCCCCCTCTCTTATGAAGCTTCAAGGTGTGAATGATCTCATGGGCCTGGATGATGTTGTCCATTATTTGTCTTCCTTCCACAAAGCCTACCTATTCTTGTGAGACCAGTGCTGGTAGGAGGGGTTTCAGTCTATTTTCTATGACTTTGGAGATTATCTTGTAAACCACATTGCATAGCACTATAGGTCTGTACCGGTCAAGGGTTTTGGCTTCATTTTCTTTGGGGATTAGTGTGATCATTGTGGCATTTAGTGCTTTAAGGATTGAGGTTGACCTTCTAGAGTCCTCTACTACCTTATAAATGTCATGTTTGACGATTTCCCAATAGGATTTGAAGAATTCCACTATGAAGCCATCTGGACCCGGGGATTTCCCATTGGGCATTTCCTGGAGCACCTGGTCAACTTCTTCCGTGGTAATAGGTTTGTTTAGGAAGATGTTTTGTTCCTCTATGACCAGGCGTGGAATATGCTGGGTTATCCTTTGGATGGCCTCCGTTCTGTCATGGATGGGTTCTTGGGCTATCCCGTGGAAGTGTTTAACCAGAGCAATTTCGATCTCCGGATGTGATTTGCGCTCGATTCCATCCTGGTCCTTGATCTTCAGGATTTTGTTGTGGGCTCTTCTAGCCATGGTTGTTCTATGGAAAAACTTGGTGTTCCGTTCTCCTTCCTTTAGCCATCGGATACGAGACTTTTGACGCCATAGTGTTTCTTCCTGCTGGCATCGCACCTCCCAATCTTGGGTCATCTGGATCTCTTCCTTTTTCCGGTCCCCCGTATAGCCTTCCAGCATGCAAGTTTCTTTGAGTTTTTTCATTTTTCCTTCTAAGTTGTTTTTCTCTTGGTTTATATTCCCAAAGGTGTCCTTGTTCCACTCTTTGAGCTTATTTTTGATGTACTTAAGTTTCTTATAAAGTTGGAACATCCTGGTCCCTTTCTCCGGTTGCTCCTCCCGCCACCACTGTTTGATGCTTTCCTTGAAAGTCGGGTGTTCAATCCAGAATTTCTCAAATATGAAGGGTCTGTTCTTTGGTGTTGTTTGGAAACCTGCTTCCAGTTACATTGGCCAATGATTAGATCCCCCTCAGGGAAGGATGTTGCAATCTAAGGTTAGCCCCTGCATAATGATTGACTTCGATATAAGGAATCTGTCGAGTCTTGTTGCTACCTGAAACTGGTTCATCTGTTTATTGTTCCAGGTGAACTAGCCATTCTTAGTTTTAAGATTTACCATCTCCGCTATGTCTATGAACTTTGAGAAATCATCTGCATCCCGATCCAATCTTCTTGTACCTCCTTTCTTCTCTACAAGTGAGGTGATGATGTTGAAGTCCCTTGCCAGGATCCAGTGGAGGTTAGTGGATCGGGCTTTTATATCTTCTAGGTCTCGGATCATTCCTGTCTTTTCCTCTGACTCTTGGGGCCCATACACATTAGTACAAAGAATCTCCTCTGTGTTTCCAATGATTTGCATGCGTACTGTTAGGGTGTGCCTGGTTGCTTCGACAACTATTGGATTTAGAATTTGTGGGTTCCACAAAGTGAGAATGCCGCCTGCCATTTGGTGGTCTTCGAGGGCTACCATCTTGTACTTGCGCCAATGTTGTTTATTGATTGCCTCCACTCTTTCTGTAGTGCATTTTGTCTCTTGAATGAAACAAAGATCGAGTTGTTCCTGCTTTAGTTTTGTCTTAAGGATTCTTTGCTTTCTTGGGCTGTTTAGGCCTCTTATATTCCAAGTTATGACCTTCATTTAAACATGTAGGGGGGAGTTGGGAAAGAGTTTATTGATCTTACCCGAATTTATCAGTAGCGCTCCCAACTCTTGTAGGGCTACACTGTTTGATTTCCTACCTTTTTTGCTCCTCGTCTGCTTGGGTGATAGCTGTGGTAGTCCCTCGCCAACTTTGACTCCTAGGTTTCCTATCTCCCCGTGTGTGCATTTTTGTCCTTTGGCTTTGGCTTCCTCCCGTAGGAGAAACAGGTACTGGATGTGGTCAAGTTGCTCTGTTGGTACGTTGTTGACTCCCTGCCTTTTCCATTGCTCCAATATGTTCGGAAGTTCTATCCGTTCTCTTTCCACCAGGTCCCTGAGATCAGGGTCTTCTGTGCCTACTTCACTCGGGGTCATCTCTGCATCTCCATCTGCATCTTGCATGGTAGTGTTGTCGTCTTTTATTTCTCCGTCCATCGAGGTTGCACAACACCCTTGTGCCGTATTGTTACTTGGCTGGTCGATAGGCTCTTTTGTTGCTTGTTCTCTGACCTCTTGAGCTTTTATCGAGTCATTTTCATCTTCTGCCCCTTTATTTGTTTGGTCCCTTCTGTCTAAGTTTTTCTGGGTCTCCTGGTTATTTCCTGTTGAGGTTTTATTCTGCTTTTTATTTGCTCTGTTTCTGGGGTTCAGTGTTATAAAACCTTCCTCATTCTGTTGTGTTTTAGGGTTTGTCGCTTCCTACTTTTTATTAAGAGGGCATTCTATGATCAGGTGGTTGTGTTTGTGGCATCTTCTGCATCTAAAGGGGATATGTTCGTAATCTATGTTTTGGATCCATTCCTCATCCCTGAATTCTAGACTTATGGCTTCTGGGAGTGCTCCAGAAATGTCCATCTCTATACAGATTCTTGCGTACGATGTGTATCTTCCTTTTATGGTGGCTTCTGAATTCTTCACATATTTCCCCAGTTTGTTTCCTATTGCTTCAAAAGTGGAAGGCAACCAGTAGTCTAAGGGTAATGAATAGAATCTTAGACAAACCGGTACCTTTTTGAACGTCTCTTTTTCCGAGGAGAAGTTTTCTTTCCAGGGTTGCATGTACAGTCTAGCTGAGGCGTGGAAGTATGGACCTCCCTTGAAGACTCTATCGCTGTTCTCCAAATTCATGAAGACTGCTGTGAAGAAACCTTTCGAGCCCAAGTGGAGCTCCACTTCTCCATTTGGCTTCCAGTGATATTTGATCCAGTTGCATAGAGTTTTCTCTGTGGGCCATAACCCCATGAACTTGCATATGAGCGCATGCATCTTCATCTGGTCCCTGTAGAGTTATGTTTGTGGGTCCTCTAGTATCACCTTGGGTATCATTGTTGTTTTGGGCTTGCACGGGTTGTGCCCTTCTGTCCCGTTGGCCTTTGCGGTCTCTTGCACCTCACTCTGAGTTTCCTTAGCTTCTTCTCTTGTACTCTTGTTTTTGTCCTGGTTTCTTTCTTGTCGTTTCCCTGGGTTTGATCCCGAGGTTCCTGTTGCTGGTGCCTTGAAAACTACGCCTCTTGGCCCTTTCCCTCTGTCCACCACTACCTGTTTGTATGAGGAGGTCCCCTTACCCCCCCTTTGGTTCTCATGTTGCTCTGTGTTATGACCGCGACTGTCAAACCCGAGCTCGCCTTGACTGTCAAACCCTAGCCGAATTGTTTCCCATATCGAATCCTCAATTGATTGAAATAAAATTATAACCTTACGTGCTCTCCTATTTAAAAGAAAAAAACTCAAATAATAAAATTATAACCTTACCTGCTCTCCTATTTAAAAGAAAAAAACTCTCATATTTAAAAGAAAAAATAAATAAACAACCATAATAAAATGAAAAATAAAATAAACAACCAAAGGAATAACCATAAATTTTCATAATCAAAATTTCCAACTCTAAATTGCGTAACTCTTAACTGCTATCCAATTTAGAGGAAAAAAAACCAAAAACAAAACGAACAACCATAATCCCAAAGGTCGCACACAGTGATCAAATTTGAAGGGTGAGTTCTAATTTTGGTTGAAGGGTAAGTATTGATAGAGCCCTTCCACAATGAAAAGTTTCCAGAAAAATTACATTTTAATTGACGACAATAAATTAAGTACAAACTTCATAAAATATATGTTAGATAAAGTATTAATTTTTCAATCAAATTGATCTCTAATAGAGAAATCAATAAATCCAAAATTATTAGTGTCTTAAAATTATTAGTATTAAAAATTAGATGGTATCTATAACTTTATAGATGATTCTATAAAAATAACGAAGATAATGCAACAAAACATTGTTAAAATGCATAATTTTGGAGGCAAAATTATTTTCTAAATTTAATAGCCCCATTACATAAGTCTAAATTTATTATTTTTGTACAAAAATAAAATATTTTTCTGGATTAAAGAGAACATGGGAAAAATATAACCATCAATTTTTTAAATAAAAGAATCCTTGGCAACAAAACTAAAGAAATTTACAGATATTACATAGGAAAAATATAACCATAAAATTTTTTAAATAAAAAAATAAAAAAATAAAAAAATCTATGGCAATAAAACTAAAGAAATTTCAAAACAAGAAAATACATGTACATATATTACATTTGCAAGTTAAAAAATAACTCCTACAATACTGAAAACTTCAACCAAAACTACAAACTTCAACCAAAAAAAATAACTTCTCCTTGCAACATGGAAGGCCATTCTACAGGGTAGCCCAAGGGCTCCTTGAGGCCACTATGAGTTCTAGTTGAGGGGAAAGAGGGGTTCACTATGCACCTGCTACCTGTCTATGGTCAATAGTTCAAATCATGTGAAGTGATGAGGCGTAATGGCACTGGTTCAATAAAGCTGCAGTCTAGTTACAAGAAGGGGTCGTCTAGAAAGCCTATTTCCACCCCATTGCTAAATCCAAGAAGTCATAGCATTTATCCAAAAAAACATAGAAAGGATGGTCCAATACATAACCCTCACATAATTAACCTAAAGAAGACTTGAAAGCTAACCCATCGCAACCTAAAAACCCACAATTTATTGCAAAAATAGAGCTGGGTACTACATCAAAACCTAGTTTCCAAGTTCCACCATGCCATCAAGGATCCAAAAATCAAAATTCATTACCAGTGGAGACGTGCAGGAGGATTTGAAGTTTACGACATCGTTTCACGAATTCCACAATATTCTTACCTCCCTTTGTATTGACATTGAGAGAAACATCATATCTACTTTTT
The DNA here is from genome assembly GCA_009831015.1 of Picea engelmannii. Taxonomy (NCBI): domain Eukaryota; kingdom Viridiplantae; phylum Streptophyta; class Pinopsida; order Pinales; family Pinaceae; genus Picea; species Picea engelmannii. The sequence continues at coordinate 321,312 of ML802771.1, forward strand.
GCGAAAGGGTTTGGTAAAGTCAGTGTTTACATTCAATTATAGTAATGAGTAATCGACTTGCCAAGAAGAAATAAACAAACCTGTCATCAAACACAGTGTGTGCTGCCATATTTACAATGGCATCCAGATTTTCCCAGAGGTGCTCTCTCCTGCTCTCTGTATCAATTCCAAGATTATGATCCGTTGCAGTGTCTCCAACCAGAGGAACAACTTTCTGGAATACGAAGCTTTCAAAGTTGTCTCCATGTTGCTCCCTCAAAGTTCTAAACAACTCCAATCTCATAACATGTCATTCATAGTGAAGAAACGACTTCATTTGTAGGAGGATTAATGAATGTATGAGTAGGAACAATTATGAGATTTCTTACTTCAGTTTTAAATCGGATTTTGACAGACTCGACATCCTTTGCCCTTGGCAAAACAAAAATGCAGCTAATCCGGGGCTGTGAATGTAATATTTTCTCGATGAAAACTGTAGCAATTTGACAACAAAACACATGCTAGAAATGTTGGTCTAAGACAAAGGGAAAAACAACAAGTAATCTTCATTATAACCATTTTCAGTGAAAAAACAACTCTTATCCGCTTGTAATCGAGAGTAGATTGGTCCCTCAACTGAATCATTACACTCACTTCACTCCAATTCTTCACTGCCAGCTAGTTGAGGCTTCACAAAAATGAAATAGAGCACTGGAAGTAATATAAACACAAACAAAATACTCGAACTGAAATCACGAATTAAGTGTTTATAAATAATGGATTTTCGTTGAGGCAAATGATTTTTGAAATAACCGGCCTCTCCCTGGATTGAGATTATGTAAAAATGGTAATGCATGAATCTGGTCCACCCTCGCGCAGTATCAAAATGTTACACAACGGAGTCAGTAAAACATTTATGTCCACCATCCCATTTATATTTATTAAATGCGAAAGTGTGTGATGATCATGAAACTAGAAGTTGTGGTATTGATCAGGTGAAGGCGGGCCATGTAGATGCCGACAGAGAGGCAGTGACCGTAGCACTATCCACAGACTCACAAAATTACCATAAAAACCCAAAATAGCATAATGGGAATTTTTGAAGCAATTGCTATGGTGCGAGTCATAAGGTATTTGAAAAAAATTGAGCAAATGGAAGAGGGCAGATGGCCTAAGGTTGTGTTTAGTGACAGATTGTGCAAAAGAAAGAAGACTTGGATGCGGCAAAATAACAAATGGCTTAGTAAATGTGGCATTTGCTTGAGCATGTGTCCTACAAAGAGTAAAGAGATAAAAACTTTTGTTATGGATAAGTTCCACAAACGTACTTGGGAGAAAGAGCTAGGGAGAAAGAAGAAGTACTACATTGAAGAGTTTAACCCCACTCATAACCA